>VBSM01003214.1:5155875-5354943 GCA_008086735.1 Cheirogaleus medius
AAAAAAAAAAAAAAGAGCTTTGCTCAGTGGCTCACAGAGAGTGGCTCACAACAGTTACCCTGTGAGTCATCTTTCTCAGTGGAGAAAATATAATAAAATGAGGCCATTTTATTTATGCCATAAGAGACTAAACACTAAACAATTAACTAGATGTAGTAGTATGTGTAGATCTAAAAACAGAGCTTAGTGAAAAAGTAAATTGAATGAGATTTATATAAATTAAAACAACATACACAGTTACGCATTTTACAAACCTACCTACATATCTAAGGATCCACATCAAATATGTTAGAATGGGCTCCTGCTGGAGGAGAGGTGTGGGAGAAACTTCTGGGGATGAAAAATTAACAGAACTCTAGAGAAGGGCTCGTCTTGATTAGAGTGTGCTATAAATGTAGGTATGAGATTTTAAAATTATTTTAAAATCCAAATCTATAACCAACAGATGAATAAATGAACAAAATGTGGTCTATACATGTAATGGAATATTATCCAGCCATTAAAAGGAATGAAATTGTGATACATGCTACAACATGGATGAACCTTGGAGATATTATGGTAAAAGAAGTAAGCCAGGCACAAAAGGGCAAAGATTATATGAGTCCACTTTTATGAAATATCTAGAATAGACAAATTTATAGAAGCAGAAAGTAGATTAGAGATTCCCAGGGGCTGAGAGGAGGTGGAAGGGGGAGTTATAGTTACACAATCAATGGTTACAGGGTTTCTATTTGAAGTGATGACAAAGTTTTGGAAGTAAAAGTGGTGATGGTCGTACAACATTTTGAATGTAATTAATGCCACTGAATTGTACACTTAAGATGGCAAAATGTATAATGCATACATTTTCCCACAATTAAAAAAAGTAATATGCTGAAACCCATTGAATTTTACACTTTAAATGGGTAAATTGTATGGTATGTGACCTATGTTCTAAAAATGCTGTTGAAAATTTGCAAACATGATTTTATTTGCTTTAAGTCCTTCTGTGGAAAAATGGGAAATCTTAAGGGAAGGGAATAACATTTACTCAGCTAGGGTTTGTGGTTGGTGCAATAATGCACGCTTCTCTAACGTACTGCACCATGAACATTTAGGGTAAGGTTCCGTGTCAGACATTTTGGGCATCTTGACATTTTTCTGGCAATACAAAGATTTGAGAACTGGGAATTTGTTTTATAGATAGTAGCTATTATTAAGTATTTTAATTTGGTGTCTACTTGGCACAGGTCACCATTGTCCATGCTATTTGAACAAAAGTGTGAACAGGCCTGTGTTCCTTCCATTTTCGCTTTTGGCAGGCAGTGACTTTGGCACGAGAAGAGTGTATATTATGTATAGGATCTGAGTTTTATGCAACTAGGGCATTTGAAAAATGCAGTTGGGAAGGGAACAGATACTTGAGGAGTTATTCGTTAATTATATTGAAAAGTTTAGAAGTCCCCCAAATTTATTTTAGCCATTTCCCACTTTTGGTCCTGAAAGTAAGTTGAGAAGTAAATTGCATATTTTTAATCTCTCAGACCTCTAGTCTCTGGAGAGTAGGAAGGACAGTTGATAACTTTTTTTTTTTTTAATTGGCAAGAGAAATGTTTAAGTGAGCTGTTTCGGTCCTGAAAATAAGTTTTGATTTTTCTAGGTTGAGATCAGTTCCTGCTTAATTTAAACTCTTTTCATCCAATCTTAATTATATCCATGTATCTCACAGAAGCTCATCCTCTGGTCTTGTGGAATTATACTTCCAGCCAAAAGTGTGGGTGGGAACTGCCATTCCCAGTGACTGCCAAAAGAAAGAGCATTTGTCCTATTGCCTTGCCCGGTGATAAGCTAGTGGCCCAGGCACTACTGGTCATTTGCATGCATAGTGGACCATTTCATTAAGAATTTCATTAAGATGGTAATGTTTAATGTTTCCTGGGAAAAATGAGTTTTTGGCTTGTTCAATTATATAATTAAAGTCAGAGAATTAGGGGAGATTGCAAATGGCTTGCATAATGTGGGCAAGTATAATGATAATACTTGTAAATAAGTTTAAAAGAGAGCTCTGCATGAATCCTGATGCTGAATCAGATAAGGAAGGTGTGTATGTGGAAAACGGGGGCTGAAAAGTTCACTAGAGTTTTGACCCTGGTGTCTACTAGCTGAACTCCTTGCTCTCAGGGCCCTCGCAGGGAGATGGATGGTAGAATAGGGTAGAGCTGAAGACTGGCTGATCAGGTTCTAGAAAGTTCCAGGTGCACACTTCTTCACTTTATCTATAGACAGTAAGTTCCTATACAGAACTAGACATACAATGGCATAAGTTTACAAGATTACTTTTCTGGTGGCCAGATTCCTCTAACAGTGTTTTTCTTTTCTTGCCTCTGAGGTGACATCATCTTTCCCCTTTTCCTGCATTTCTTCTAGTCTACAAAACAGGAAGTTCCACCGTTTTGAAAGCATGAAGAAAGCCGTTTCTGCCCTTTCTTCCAATTTTTTACTTACTTTTTGGAAGGAAAAGTGATTTAGTGGTTTAGTGAAGTGGAACTAACTTTCCTGAAGGATTGAAGAGGTGGAAAAATGTAATATTGCAGTAATACATATGATTATATGTGAATATTGGACATTCCTGTTCTTTAAAAATATTCCCTAAGCTATGTGTGTCCACAGTGGTTCCAGCCCTCCCCTTCTCTTCCTCTCCACTGCTCTTCCAACCATGAAAATAATTCCTTTCACTTTATTGTGCAGAGCACTTAGATCCTCTCTAGCTCCTACTTCCTAATTTGGCTCCGAATTTTCTTTGCATAACAAAAGGCCCAGGCACTGTGCTCTTTCTCTCTTCCTCAAGGTCCCTGGCAGGTCTGTGTCACAAGGTGGGTTGGTACAGTCTGTGTGAGTCTGGCCCACACAGATGTGCTCTTAAATGTTGGTGTGGCTGGGACCTAGGACACCTAACACACATGGCACAGGGAGAAGGGACCAAAGGAGGCGTGCGATGTGCTCATCTCCAATCTGCTGGTAACTTTCAAGTCAAATACCAGTAAGTTACTCATATTTTGCAAAGTATGTGTTTTCACCTGTTCCAGAACCCCACTTAATATAGAGAGTTGACTGGAACCGCCATCTGCCAGTAATTCGCCAAAATAACAAATACCTAGGGAAACAGGAGACGTACCCGATGTCTGTTCTCTAGGCCTTCTAGAAAACGTGAAGTTTTTCCTTGGTCACATACATATGAATCTACATGAACCATGATACTGAAGACATCAAGGGAACGGGCTCTGCTCAAAAAGGCATGCCCCATGGATGTTACCATGGTAAAACTGGAAGAGTCTACGGTGTTCCCCGGTGCACTGTAGGCATTGTTGTAAATAAACAAGGGCAAGATTCTTGCCAAGAGAATTAACGTGTGTTTTGAGCATATGAAGAGCTCTAAGAGCTGAGATAGCTTCCTGAAACATGTGAAGGAAAATAATCAAAAATAGAAGGAAGCCAAAGAGAGAGGTACCTGGGTTCAATTGAAGCACCAGCCTGCCCCAGCAGAGAAGCGCACTGCGTGAGAACCCATGGAAAGGAGCCTGGGCTGCTGGAACTATTCCCTATGAAATTCATGCCACATCAGGTATAAAAAAATCAAAGACCTCTAGACTGTAAAAATGATTCTGTTCATTGAGTAGAAATGTGGTGTCCCCTTCTCCAAAGAAGTCACTAAAGCAAAAAATAAAGTAAAAACTAAAGTTAGGGTTCTGGAGTAACAAAAAGGACACCCACTGATCTCACTTTCTGCTTCTTAGACTTTATTGACCTTTTGAAATCTGGCACATGTCACAGGAACCAAAACTAAGAGAGTCTCAAGCCCAGCTTAGTGACTGTCAGACCCCTGCTTAAGTCCCTGTCCTCCAATGCTTAGCTGTGCTTCGTCCAAGTGTCCTCCTGTGTAGATATGGAGGTGACTATTCCCACTTCCTGAGGCTCTTGAGAGAATTAAGTGAGCTACTAATTGTAAAGCACATTGCAGAGCCATTGATATTTCAACAAAACTGGTTCTGATGATTACATTCTAAACAAGCCTTACATAAAAGAGATAAGAACACCTCTTCCCACTGTGCCGTTTCTACGCGCCCTCTTGGTTTCAACCTCCTCCAATGACCAGAACGATGCCCCTGGGACCCCTGCCTCTAATGTAGAAGGGTTCACCTTCTTGTGTCTCTCTTTTGTGAGCTCTTGACCTTCAAGTTGATGTTGCTACAAGAGGGTATTACTTGGAACCTGTTTCTTCTAATACGAATCTTCTTAATAGAGGGTCAGATGCATACAAAAGTTGTGTAGATTGTACAGATGCTTCAAGGGAAAGAGGAGAGACAGTCCAAGACAAGAAGCATGCAGGTATCACCAGTAACATTTTGAAATAGATAAGCACAAATAGTATGACACGATGCTGTGACTACTTCATTTAAAAAGCTGTGTTATGGGAGGCCAAGGCAAGAGGATCACTTAACCCCAGGAGTTTGAGGCTTTGGTCATGCCTGGGAATAGCCACTGTATTCCAGCCTGGTCAACACAGTGAGACCCCATCTTTAAAAAAACATAAAAAATTAAATTAAAAAAAAGCCGTTTCAGTCCAATTGCCTGTTTTGGAGACTCATGGGAAGAATTAGTATAGAATTAGGATAGAATAAAATAGTTCAATGTAAAGATTTCAAGATGGTCTAAACTTGAATTCTTTACTGTCTTCCTCTCTAAAGTCCAACCTTCTACTGGTGGCTGATACAGTGGTATTTAAAGGAATATTTTGATGATAATATCAAAAGTTGACACTCAGAAAGAGAATGATACTTTTACCTGTTTTTCTTATAAATATTTAAGCTGCAATTAGTAACTGAATCTAGATGATTACTAGGTTGGTACTAAGGTATTTTAGAGTGAACCCAGTGAAGGCTATTAACAATTTGAATGGAAAAGTTAGTGATTCAATCAAGGGATGATTAACGTTTTAGACTGAATAGAAGAAAAGGTTCTCATGGACAATACTAAAATCCAGTACCTTTACTGAGGCTAAAAATATTTCTTTAAAACTGTGCCCGTACATCCTGACACTGACTTGGCAGTATTGTGTGATACAGTGTGTCCATGTCCTCTCTACATGGTGGCTTTGGCTGTTTTAGAGTGATCTTTCCTTGCAGAACCTAAGAGAGGTATACAAACTCAAATTATTTGTTAACTTGTTGCATTCCCAGGACCTAAAACAACAATTATGATGGTAAAGGATGCTCAAAGACTTGTAAATTCCCATCCTAATCATGCATCCTATTAAATTGTCACCTGTTAGACCCCACGTGAAAATTAGCCACAAATATGAGATGATATGAAAAAATGAGTAGCCCTTCCTTATTTCTGGCTGTAGAAATAGATGAAAAATTTTAAGAAAAGTTCTTACCATCCCTAGCTCTGATTCTTTCAAAAGACCAGTCTTGGATTTCAGGTGTGTAGACTCCTAGTTTATGCCTAGGACTGGGTTGCATGCTGCTCAGGTAATGATTAGAGTATGGGGTGAAGCTGCAATGGGCGATGATGATGGCAGGGAATAGGAAGAAGTGATGAATCTGAGAGAGTGAAGGAAGAAGTAATAACATTTGACGTTTTTGTTAAATTGGTATAATTTATTAGAGTCCCATAGGATACTTTTTCATAGTTGATGTGGGTATTATCAACAGCATACAATGTAAAATTGGATTACCTGAAGTTGTTAGCTCTTAACAAGGGGCTGATAAATGAATTATTATAGACTTTAAAATATAAAGAATATTTTCCTAAAGAACTGACACTGACATAGAAGCCTACATAGCAACACATAGGCAAATTCCGGCCAATATACTATTTTTGCTGTTTGACGCTACTAATGACATGGTGGAGAAACATAGGATTTGTATTTGAAGGTATTTTGAGACCATCTTCTAGATCAGAGGTTGGCAAACCTTTCCTATAAAGGAACATATAGTAAATATTTTAAGCTTTGCAGGCCATATGATTTTTGTCTCAACTACTCAACTCTGCCCAGGTAGTGTGAAAGCCATCGTAGACAATTTGTGAATCGATGGGCGTGGCTGTGTGTTCCAAGGCAACTTCATTTGCAGAAACAACATTTGGATTTAGCCCATGGGCTGCAGTTTGCTGACACCTGCTCTAGATAAATTCCTTCATTTTAAAGATGGGGAAACTGAATTGAACTGATGTGTATTTATGATTCTTAGCAAGGTGCCTAGAACATGGTAAATATCAACAAATGGTAGTTATTTTATCATTGGAGAGTTCTGGCCTAAGAAATGATTCAAGGGAGAGGTGAGCTATGAAAGTATTGTCAACAATGACAACAATGATAGTGTATGGCTGTTTATATTAAACACGTACTCACTATATTGGATTTTTTTTTTTTTAATTTTAAGGAACTTTTTTTTTTTGCGAGGAGGCATTTGGATTTGGAGCCTCCCTCCTGCCCTTTAAAAATAAAAGTTGTAATATCCTAAGCATAACACTGTTCTTCAAAATTCAATTATGTCACTTGGCTCACTCATTATTCCAGTTCCATGTTTTAACCCATGGGATATAGTCCTGGAATCCTAGGTAAGCTTCCTAGATCTCCGTTATTTTAGAATATGATCTCTTTTCCTCTCTTCCTCTTTTCTCACCTTCCTACCTTAAACCAGGTTAAAACATAGACTCTGGGGTGTAGTATATCATTTTGAGAGACAATGAATGTCACCAAAGTGACTCCAAAATTACAGGGCCATCTCTGACTCTCTCTTTGCAGTTAATGTAGTGAAATTGTACAGTTAATGTTTATAAAGAGTGATGGAGATGAAAAGCAATATCCAAGTGCTAAACGTTATTACTAAGAAAAGGAGAAGCTGAATAATTCTTCTTCTATGTGTCCTTAGCCACTCCATCCTAAACCTAATATGAGCACAAAATTTCATGACTTTAACAGTTCTTTTAATAATGTTCAATCAAATATGAAATTAAGGAAACGAGGCTCACTGACTGCTCCCACTCTGCCTAAGCTCATGTTTTAGGCAGAGTACGGATAATATTTCCTACTTCCCTCAGAGCAGACTGAGCAAATGATGTGAGAATCTCTTCAGTTCCAGCCAAATGGTGGGGATGAGTGGGGTACTGTGGAGGAAAATTGATAGGCAATAAATAAAATAGGTATGGATGAAATACAGTTTAGGTGGGGATCCATGGTTTATTGTGGACATGTTCTAAGTTGTTGGAAGTGTTAGGAAGAGTAAGATCTGTTTCTAGTCCCTTTGGGTTGTTAAGACAGTCTGACAATGTAAGTTCTGTCCAGGCCACAATCCTAGACCCTTTGGGTGGTTTATGACTGTAGTAGTTCTGACACTTGGAACTTGTCAAGGCAAGAGGTGGGCAGGCACAGTCTTTATTATCAGGGTAGAGAAATGGTGAAGTTATTTCAAGATCAAGTTTTCACCTGGGTATACCATAGGCTGGTTGTCTTATTTTTATACCCACACAGAAAGAGATGTTTTTCCAGATGATTTTATAGTCATTTTAATTACACGCAACACACTGAGATCTGCTTTGACGATCACCATTGCAACTCTGACATGCATTCTTTTGTGATTTAAATGAACCTTCCTAAATCTGGCGCTGAAGGTTGATTTACTGTGGTGGGTCCTGCCCAATACCTTGTAGCCTCAGGGAACGTGGCTGGAGTCTGGAGTCGCTGGATGAAGAGCTTGAAGATGGGCTTTGGGAAAGGGAGAGACTATTGAGAAGAGAAACTCAATGTTAGATTCTGGATTTTGTGGGTCAGGACTTTTCCGGGCATAGCAGAGATGCCCTGTTTCATGATCTGGGGCCCACAGCTGGAGAGGCCTTGAGAGGTTGGGGATGACTTGAATGACTGAAGGTGACTCACATGGCTGGGAACTGGGACAGCTGGGGCTGGAAGACCCACTTCCAAGATGGCTTTTTCTCTCACACATCTGGAACCTTGTGATGCCAGAGGGCTGGGCTTAGCTGGGACTGTTGGTTGGAATGCCTACACTTGGCTTCTCCAGCATGGTGGTCTCAGGGTGGTCAGACATCTACGTGATGGATGGATTTTCTTAGAACAGGTATGCCAGAAGCGAGTGTTCTGAGACAACCAGGAAGACATTGCGTGCCTTTTATGACCTAGCACCACTTCTGTCATATTCTATTGGCTGAGGTAGTCAAAATCCTTCCCAGATTCAAGGCGAGGGGACATAGATCTCATCTCTCGTGGGAGGAGCGTCAAAGAATTTGCAGCCATTAAATTAAAATTGCCACTCTACACTCAACATGAGAGCTAGTTCCTTTCACGGCTGTTCAGAGGGCTGTGGCAGCTCTGTGCGTCACAGTCTCACACATCAGTGTCCAGAGGTGGAAAAGAAAACCATTTGCCTGGAGATCCACCAGCAGGCTTCTCTTCACATCTACTTGGCCTGCATTGGGTCATATGCCCTTTCCAAAGTCAGTCACTGGCCAAAAGGATGTAGTTTACTTTGCTCAGCTTGGCTTAAGCAATGTCTACCCCTCTGGGACTGAAGAGAGGATGGCTTTTCTTGAGCACAAGGTCTCAGTAAGTGGGCAAACACTCTTTAGAACTGGGGCTCTGCCACCACAGAAGAGCCCTGAGAGAGAACAGATGTGGGTAGGTGCCTGACAGGGTCTGCGTACACTTTCTGTAAGGAGAGTCTGACCTAATTAGGAAGAGTTTAAGAAAGAAGAAAAGGCCCTAAACAAGACCACAGTTTGAATTCTTTCTCACTCTTGCACTTTCTCACTCTTATATTTGTTCCTTCTCTCATCTTGCCTCTTTACAGAGAGATCCATTATAATTTTTAGTGCCAAGAGCAAATGCTTCTGTTCTCGGGAAATCAGATGATGCGCAAATAACACATTCTTAAAGCAAATATGACAGTTACAATAGGGATTCGGCCTCCAGGTGGGGTCATCAGAACCCAATGTGACGGCGACAATGCATCCCTGATTCCCCATAATAAGCCTAATAGCCTCTGAGAATATCTCCACACAAACTAGGTTATGAATGATTGATTAATAAGTGGATGAGTGCTGTACAGATCGCCACATGCCAGTTCAGCTAAGAGCCATAATCTCCCATCTAACATGCTTTTCTCACCGAGCTCACAGGAGGAGGCCTGTTCTTTATGGAACAAAGTCAGGGGCTAGGATGTTCTCCACGACTCACATTGACAGAGTCCCACAGAAAAATGGGATTTTCCGCACTGAGCTGATGAAATGAAAGTTGTTAGAAAGTACTCTTACAAGTCTTCCTGTGTGTGTGTGTGTGTGTGTGTGTGTGTGTCTTTCTGGGTGTATCTCTGTATATATGTGTTTCCACATATGCCTGTGCTTGTATGTCTTTGTATGCAGTTGCTGTGTGTGTCTGTGTGTCTATGTGTGTGCATCTCTTTGTGTGTGTCTTTCTGTGTGTTTTGGTGTCTGGGTATATTCCTTTCTATGTGGGTATTTTTCTCTGTGCAGGTTTCTCTGTGTGTACATGTGTGTCTCTTTCTGCATTTGTGTGTGTGTGTATAGAGCTCTAGTGGGCAAGAGTAACATGACAGGAGGAAGCAGCCCCGCACCCCGGGAGATACAGATGAACGTGAGGCAGTGTAACATCATTTGAAGGATGTGGAGTGGCCGCTGGGCTCCCTGGATGTTCAACCCAGTTTTCCTCTCACTTGCTGCATGCTTTTCTGTGATCCATTTCAACTCTCTGGGCCTCCGTTCTCTTGGAGATAATACTACTGGCTTAACCTAGCTCACGGGGATTTTCTGAGAATGAAATAGTAATGTAATTTAGAATGTTTTTGAAGAAGTTAAAAGCACTATAAAAAGGAAGGTATTAAATGAATTAATATCAGACTTGATTCAGGGAAGACCTCTGACCTCCATGTTCAAGATATGCATGGAAAGGGGACTTTGATGCAAATCAAAATCTTTGGTTGATAGATCATGGAGGTTGAATCAAATGTGCTTCAGGGGAGGAAGGAAGAAAATCAGCTATACACTTAAGCAGGGCATTGAGCTCAAATCAGCAAAGGCAAGGAAGGTTCATCTTGAGTGCCAGTTGTGATCAGTTAATAGTGGCTGCTTGCAAGATGATGTGGATGAATTTTGGAGGCCACATCCTGCCAAGAGTGATAATAAGGTCACTTGGGGCACCTTGCCATGGATGCCAGGAAGGGAGACTTGCAGCAAGCTGGCCATGTGCTCAACATCCTCCCAGAGCAGAGGGCAGGGCTGGGTGATATCAAACCTGGAATCTGAAGTCAGGGGCTGGTGTCTTGGAAGTTACTGAAAGTAAAATCTTTGTATGTCTTGAAGTCGTCTAGCTTCTCTTCTCTCACACTACCTTGGTGATCCTTCCCAGGGTGTTTGACAACAATCCAATTTAATTTTGTTTTATGTTATAGGAATGTGTCTATAACTTTATGTTAACTCATGCACAGATTTGTGCAAAATGGAGTAAAACCAGGGATTTATTGGAATTGGGAAAAAAGAGATGATTTAGGTTGTCATCGTGGTTGTGAAGAATCTTCCATACTCTGCCATTTGAACATAACCTTTCCCAGGCTGTGTTTTTGTCACAAGTTTTAAAAGAATTCTCTAATTTTTCACTTATTCTCTGGAGTCCAACTGAGCTCTTAAGAAAATTAGGGACAGATGGCATTTGATAAACCCTACAACACTTCTTTTTACGTACCCCGTCTGTTAAATATTTTCTTACCTTCAGGCCCCTATGTGACATGTCAGAGATCTTCCTGCCATAGCTTCATGACTCAGCGCGTGTGCAGTGACTTAATTTTCTTTTCTGATGCTCCCTCACCTAGCCCTTTTGACTGGAGTGTATAAATTCCTTCTCCCTTTGTCTGAATAAATGATGACATTTCATTTTGTGTAGGTGCGCACGCGGGAGTGCGTGTGTTGCCATCAGATATCAGTCACCTTGACGATTGACCCCACACGGAAGTCAATAGGGAGAGAAATGGTGTTTACATAGGACAGATGATGGATTTTATGAAGTACTGTGTTTCCCCGAAAATAAGACCTACCCATAAAATAAGCCCTAGCAGGATTTCTAAGCATTTGCGCAATATAAGCGCTACCCCAAAAATAAGACCTAGTGATGGATGTGGCTATGCAGCGTATCTGCACAACCCATGCATTTCATTGCAGAGCGGTAAAGAAGATGAGCAGCCCTTCTCATCTGCCCCATCGTGACAGCTACTATCCCAGAGGTGACCGGAAAGGTGCGAGCAGCCCCACCAACAAGGTCAACTCCCCCTCTCAGGTCCCGGCCATCCTGTGCGTGCTGCAAGCTGAGGCTTTGAGAGGAAAATAACACATCCCCTGAAAATAAGCCCTAGGGTGTCTTCTTGAGGAAAAATAAATATAAGACCCTGTCTTATATTTGGGGAAACACGGTACTTCATGCCAAGAGCTGCTCTAGGCACTGGAGATAGAGTGGGAATGAGGGAGCCCCCGTCCCTTTCGTCATTTGTTTTGCTGGAGGGAGACGCAGTCTAACACACACCACCAGTGGGTGCAAACTTGGCCTCTGAGCATGCAGAGCTGGAGCATCTGGCACAGCTGGGGCCGGGGCAGAGGGCACGGGCAAGGGAGGCTTCTGGAGAAGAGAGATGTTCAAGCTGAGGACTGAGGAAAGTGTTGCCAAGGCAAAGTGGGGGCGGGGCAGGGTAAAGGGGCAGAACCAGCGCACACGAACTCGTCAACTGAGGTAGTGGCAGTGGGCATGTGGGCTCATGCCTTAGCCCCATCCTGCTCAACTTCCTGCAGTAAATAAATGTGTCCCACCTGCCTCCTCCATTAGATAGTGGGCTCCTTGGTGGCGGTGTAGGGGGAGAGGCAGCGCAGCCTTGTGCTTAAGAACATAAACCTTGGAGTTTTTTGAGCCTGAATTCAAGTCCTACCTCCATGACTTCCTAGTTGCTAAGCCTCCCAGAGCTTCCACTGTCACCTGTGAATGAGAATAATCCCTGCGATGGCATGGAGAGGATTACACGAAATGATGTAGATTGCTTAGTCCTACACCTGGCACTCACTGATTCAAAAACTATACACACAACACTTGCTCCAATGTGTTCGGCTTTGGGGATTTGGCAATGAGCAAAGTAGATTTGGTCCCTGCTCTCCTGGAGCACTTGATAAACAGTAGTAGTAGCTGCTGCTTATTCTCAGGTACAACTCTCTGCTGTTGGCCCATTCGTTTTTGTGCATGGAGACTGAGCAGCAAGCTCCAGTGGCCACTCGGGTCTGGGCGGTAACCCCAACACCTTCCCGAACAAGTAGTGGAGATGGCCAGTCTGTTCTATATATTCAATTGAATTGATTCCTCAAGCCCTGGAAGCACTTTCAGCTTAATTACCCATAAAACTGAAGCAAGGATACTTGAGGTCTAACATCATTTTCCAGCTCAGTAATCTATATGTGGCCAACCCTGCAACATTACGTTTAATGGTTTTTAAAGGCTCGAGAGGGCGCATGCGTGTCTCATCAGCAACTAGTGCCTAGAGATGGCTAAAAATTCCCATGTAAAAGAACTGCTTTGGTTTTGAGGCTGTACATTTTCAAATGAGAAACTGAGCTGGTGAACACTTGAGGGGAAAGACAAAAGATAAGATAGGTGTGAAGACAGCAGCAGAATGAAGAACAAGTGGCGGTCTTTGGCAAGGCGACTGTGACCAGGGCTGCAGAGAGCTTTGGTGGGCTCTATAACTTGCCAGGAGAGGTCCAGCTGCAGTGAGTCAGGTAGGTTCCTTGGTTTGTAAAGACTGTGGCTACTTAAGCCAATGGAAATTTAATGGAAAACTATAGGAGCCGGATCCCAGAGGGAGAAACTAGGAGAGGTTCTCAGAGCACAAGGCAGGCTGGAGGACCAGGTTTGGGAAAGGGCAGGGACCTAGCAGGACTCAGGAAGACTGGGTAGCAGGAACCGCAGCAATGGCCTCCTGGCAGGAAGAGACTGGTTTGTCTACTGGTTGCTCAAACATCAGCTCTTCCTTCTCTCCCTGCTGCTTTTGTTCCAGACCCAAAGTCTCAGAAGAAGGGCCAACTGGCCGAGTACAGGCTGCAGGTCTTCTCCCTGGAGGTTTTGTGAGTGCAGAGAGGAAGGTTCTGGTAAATTCAGCTTTTGTATTGGGGGGCGGGTGGGCACCTGGAATTCCCCTCCCCCTATGATGGTGTGGTTGTAAATTCCCAAAGGAAATAAATGAGTGTTATTAGGAGGGAGAAAATGGACATAGGCATCTGTAGCATGTAAAACGACAAGGTTGATGACTTATTAGCTAGGAGTCAACTTTGTAATATTTTTCTTTTGAGGTTTATTTAAATGTCGCTTGCCTTTCTGGGTTTCCTCAGGCAGCTCCTCATCCTCAGTGTTCTCCTTGCACTTTGTATCTCTTTTGGCTCTTGGTTGTCAGGGTCAAGGACTGACCTGATTCACCCCTGTACCCTTAAGGCCTACCAAAGTGCTCAACACATAGGAGACATTTGATGAATTACAGTTGAATAGAACAAATATGTGCGGGCATGTTACCGGAAACACAATTGTAAACAGCTGGGAATTTCAATGGGTAAGTTTTCTGGGTAGGAAACATTTAAAAATCGTTTTGTAGCACGTGCATGTTTAAAACCCACTGCACAAAGGCATGTATCCTTGAACAGTATAGAGTCAGAGAGAGCAAAGCACAAAGACTTATGTACCTGTGTATTTCAGCTTTTATTCACCTGATGTTTGAAGAATGTGTTCTTTCACAAAAGCCTTCTTCACTTAAGAAACTTTCTTGCCTTGTTTAGTATTAATCTAATATTTTCTCTTTAACCTGGAGACATATTATCCTGCTCCCTAAGATATTTTGTGTTTCTACAAACCTCTTGGGCTTTGCTGGGATCTGGCTCCATGGTTCTACAAAGAAACTTGAACCATTGCATCTGCACTGCCAGTTAGTTTAGCTGCAGTAGCCATGTACAGATGAATTCTTTCATACCTGACTTTTACTCCTAGATAAACAGTCTTATCTAAGGGTGCAGAAATTCCCTATTCTGAATTTTTTCCTTAAAGCAGATGTCCCTGGCTCTCCTTCAATGGAGTGATTGGCAAGAGATTGTGGAGAACAGCGGGATTTGTGATCCTAGATTTCTGCCTCCCTGATCTTAGAGCAAGCAACAGAGACTGACTGTTCTAAGCAGAGAAGAAATGTGTTGAAAGGGCATGGGACAGCCCCCACAATGACCCCAAAAGCTGAAAACCTGGGCAGGATCAAAGGGAGGCTGGGCAACGAGGACCAATGCTAAAGATGTGAACAGCCCCTGACCACAGAACTCGCCTGATGGGGTCTCCACAGCTACTGCTCCTGAGTCTAGACACTGTAGCCTACAGAGTTGCTGTTAGCTGCCGTGGACACCACTGACCCTACAGCCCCTGGGAATGGGCTATTTTTTTGCCACCATCTGCCCTCAGAATGGGTTCTTCTCAGTCTCCTGTTCTCTGCATCTCTAGCTGCTGTTTCAAAGTCCTGTTTGGAACTATTTGAACATATGGGCTTAGGCCATGTCCCCGTGACCTACTTTCAAGGGAGTTGGGAAGGTGACCACCATATTTTCAGGCTCCTTAACAAGATGCTTAAGGTGGGTGAGGGGGTGGCTTTCCAAAGCATGAAAATTAATTTCATTTGCTGGGTGCCAAAAGAAAAATGCCATGACATATTTACTTTAAGCCATGGTCGGTAATGTAAGAGAATTATCTCCTCGGTGTTTTAGATCTTGGTAGCAAAATGATTTGTTTGTTCAACACAACAATATGGATGGACAGAGGACCATGAAAATATCTACTATGTCCATCAATTCGTTGAGCGTCTGAATGAAATGCTATTGGCTATGTGGCAAGTTTACATAGAACTTAGTGCAAAGGCTCTAGATCCTGGATTTTAATCTGGGCTCTGCAGCTTACTAGCCAGGTGACTTGGGAATAATCAATTAATCTTTCTCAGCCTCAGTTTCTTCATTTATAAAGTGGAAATGACTTTAGCACCTACCTCTTAATTAGGGTTCTTTTTTTGCCACAGAGAGTTTATTTATTTTTTATTTTAAATTTCAGAATATTACAGGGGTACAAATATTTTGGCTACATGAATTGTTTTTGTATGGTTGGAATGAAAATTATAAGTGTGCCCATTACCCAGATAGTGTTCATTGTACCTGTTAGGTGTGATTTTACCCATCCCCTCCTCCTTGCCACCTGCTTGATTTCCGTTAAGTTTTACGTCTATATGTGCATGAGTGTTGATCATATATTTATATTTATGACCTAATTTCATAGTGAGTACATGTGATGTTTGTTTTTCCATTCTTGTGATACTTCACTTAGAATGGTCTCCAGTTCAATCCAGGTTGTTACAAAAGGTATTAGTTCATCATTTTTTCATGGCTGAGTAGTAGTACTTCATGGTATACATATACCACATTTTATTAATCCATTCATGAATCTATGGGCACTTAGATTGATTCCACATCTTTGTGATTGTGAATTTTGCTACAATAAACATTCAAGTGCAAGTGTTTTTTTGATAAAATGCCTTTCTTTCCTTTGGGTAAATATCCAGTAGTGGGATTGCTGGGTCAAATGGTAGGTCTCCTTTTAGTTCTTTGTGGTATCTCCATACTACTTTTCATAGAGGTTAAACTAGTTTGCAGTCACACCAAGAGTGTATAAGTCTTCCTTTCTCTCTGCATCCACTCCAGCATCTGTTGTTTTGGAACTTTTTGATAAAAGCCATTCTCACTAGAGTTAGGTGATATCTCGTTGTGGTTTGTTTGTTTATTTTTTTATTTGTGGTTTTGATTTGCATTTCCCTGATGATTAGAGACATTCAGCATTTTTTCATGTTTATGGACCATTATTCTATCTTCTTTTGCAAAGCTTCTGTTTATGTCTTTTGCCTACTTTTTTATGGGGTTGTTTGATATTTTCCTGCTGATTTGCTTGAGTTCTTTGTAGATACTGGTTATTAGACCTTGATTGGCTGTATAGTATGCAAATATTTTCTCCCACTCTATAGGTTATTTGCTGTATTGATTGTTTCCTTGGCTGTGCAGAAGCTTTTGAATTTAATCAAGTCACGTTTATTTATTTAATTTTTTTGTTGCTGTGATTGCCTTTGAGGTCTTCTTTATAAATTCTTTGCCTAGGCTTATATCTATAAGAGTTTTTCCAACCTCTTCTTCTAGAATTCTTATAGTTTAATGCCTTAGGTTTAAGTCTATTATCCATATTGAATTAACTTTTGTTAATTGTGAGAAGTACAGATCCTTTCAGTCATCTACATGTGGCTATCAAATTGTCTCAGCACCATTTATTGAATAGGGATTCTTTTCCCCAGTTTGTTTTTGTCTGCTTTGTCAAAGATCAGATGTCAATATGAGGATGGTTTTATATCTAAGGACTCTGTTCTGATCTACTGGTATGTCTCTGTTCTTGTGCCAGTACCATGCTGTTTTGGTTACTATAGCTTTGTGTAGTATAGCTTGAAGTTTAGTGAAGTGATGCCTCCTGATTTGTTCTTTTTGCTTAAGGTTGCATTGGCTATGCAGTTCCTTTTCTGGTTCTGCATGAAGCATAAAATTATTTTTTATAGATCTGTGAATAATGATGTTGATAATTTAATAGGGATTGTATCGAATCTGTAAATCACATTAGGTAGTATAGACATTTTAACAATGTTGATTCTGCCAATCCATGAGCATGATACGTGTTTCCATTTGTTTATATCCTCTGAGATTACCTTACTCAGTGATTCATAGATCTTCTTGTAAAAGTCCTTCACCTCCTTGGTTAAATATATTTGTAGGTATTTTATTTTCTTTGTTGCTATTGTGAAAGGTATTGATTTGATTCTCAGTTTGACTGTTCTTGGTGTATAGAAATGCTACTGATTTATTTATATTGATTTTGTAACTTGAGACTTTGCTGAATTTATTTATCAATTCTAGGAATCTCTAGGCAGAATCTTTGGATTTTCTAGATATAATATCTTATCATCAGCAAAGAGCAATAATTTGACCTCTTCTTTTCCCATTTGGATACCCTTGATTTCCTTCTCTTGTCTGATTGCCCTGGCTAGGACTTCTAGCACTGCTTACTATGGTGAACAGAAGTGGTGACAATAGGCAACTTTGTCAAGTTCCAGTTCTAAGCAGGAATGCTTTTAATTTTTCCCCATTCAGTATGATGTTGGCTGTGGGTTTGTCATATATGGCTTTTATAATTTTGAGATATGTTCCATCTATGCATATTTTGTTAAGAGTTCTTATCATAAGAGGGTGGTGAATTTTGTCAAATGCTTTTACTGCATCTATTGAGAGCATCATATGGTCTTTGTTTTTGCTTCTATTTATGTGGTGAATCATGTTTATGGATTCATGTATGTTGAACAATCCTTGTATCTCTGGGATGAAGCCCACCTGGTCATGGTGGATTATTGTTTTGATGTACAGCTGAATTCAGTTTGCTAGAATTTTATTGAGAATTTTTTCATGTGGGAATATTGGTCTGTAGGTTTTTTTTTGTTGTTGTTTCCTTTCCTGGCTTTGGTATCAAGGTGATGCTGGCTTCGTAGAATGAGTTGGGAAGGATTCCTTCCTTCTCATCCTATATCCTAGGATGGTGCCTAGGATATAATAGTGCTTAATAAGTGGTAGCTATTATGGCTAAATTAGAGAGACTTGAGATTGGGGATTGGCCAGAAGGGTCAAAATGCAAGGCCTGTTGATGTCTAGGATGTACCAGATGTCCACATTCAAGGATAATTTGGAGGAAGAAGGTCATAACAAAAGATAAAGTGGGTGACCTCCAAGTTGGATGACCTCCATCAGACAGGATGGGCAAATTTCCAAATGCTACTGGTCACAGGTGCCTGAGCAGAACAATCTGCTTTCAAAGTACAATTAAATAGGAAAATGTTCAGTGATCTCGAGGGGTAGACCCACCTCGGTGCCCCATCTGCTCAGTTTAGGCACAGCAATTAGACAGTACAGGGGAAAATGTTTATCTCCAGTTAACAGAAGGTTTTTTTTAGAATCTCTTTGCAAAACTCAAAAGGGGAGTGATCTCAGACACAGATGATGTAAACAACCTTTGTTTAGATCGGAATCCTGAGAAAGTCATCAATCCTTGGAACACTCATATTTCTATTTTTATTCCAGTTATCCAGCAGATAATAAATACATTTTTATTTCTGCTAAGTGCTAATTTAAGGAGCATCTCATTTTATGGATATTTATTGGGAGAAAATATAAAAGATGTAGTCAGCCTATCGAAGAGAAATGATCTGTTGATGTTGCTGACTCCCCTTTTCAGATTTGCTACCAGTTTTATTATTATTTAGCATTTTTTGCTAAATTAAAAATGAGAATGAATCACTCAAGAAAGAAAGAAAGATTCTAGGAGATGTGCCTACATTTATTTTCCCACAACCAAGGATCATTTGAGTTTATGTAAGATGTTATTTCAGAGTTAGCACATTACCTCTAAAGCTGCAGTGTTTAAAGCTGGGTTGATTGTAAAAAGCACCATTTAAATGTTTTCATGGAGGGATTAGGGCTAGAATATGTACACATTGGTCACCTAGGGGGAAGTTCAAATAGTCATTTACCTCTTTAATAGAGGCAGAAAATGTGATTAACAACCATTTGCATGTAACAATTGACTATTTCATGGTGGCAACACTGACTTATCCCTACTTCCTACAGCAGCTAGAACAAAATTAAAGCCAGGTCTTATGACTTACAGGAAAGTGCAGAATGTAAAATTCAAAATTCATCCTGTCTCCTATCCTACTAGTTCACCTTCCTTGTATTTCTCTCATACTCATCCTCCTCCTGCAAGCAGCAGTTTTCGCTTCTGTATTGCTCTGTGCTATAGGTTTGCTAATTTACAGAGGGAACTTGGTTAGTGCAAGGAAGGCAAATAGGTCTCAACTCTCAGGTTTCAACCTGAGATTGATTGGTAATGGCTGCCTGGAATACTGCGTTGAAAGGACTTCTAAATAAAGTTACCTCTAGTGCAGTGGGAAGGAGGGCAGTGATTGATTAGTAATGCCTACCATGGGTGGGAGAGGGAAGAGGAGTGACCTGAATATCACTCATTTTGCCATCCTCAACCAGCACAAAGAACACAAGGTTAGGAAATCAGGTCCGGCCTCAGTTTATCCATAACATGCTATGTAATTTTGGACAAACATGAGCATTCTAGTTTTCTCACATGCTAATTTGGAGGAAAGGAGAGAAATAGTCTATCATACAAAATTCAAAAGGCTGTTATAAAGATCAAAAAAGATTTGAAAGTATAGAAATCTGTATCATATGTTGCCATTTTCAAATTGAGGGCTAACTGGGCAGTTAATAGATTTATGTGGCTAAGACTCAGAGCTCCCTTGTAAATATATTTAGTTTACAAGTGTGGAGGACATAGGGAAAGGGGAGTGTAGAGTCCTTAAGTGAAAGTGGGAGACTTGTAGAAGGTCAGAGATAAGAGGACTTTAGATATTAATATTATCTAGAAGAGTGGTTTTCCTTTTTTTTTTTTTTTTTAAATCTAAGAAGCTCCCAATAAGTGGTGTTATTCTGTTTGAAGCTGCTTATATCTTACTAGGCTTCCCAGATTCTTGGTGTAGAGTAAGTGCCATTAAATATATTTGAATTCCATTAGGTGTCCCAGGCATCTTCAGCAAGAAGTATTAGAACTTTCCCAGGACGTTAAATTCCCCAGTCTCACCAATGACATCTTGGACCTTGACTCCAATGTGTGTGACCAAATTCCCCTCATGGAGGCTGGGAATAGAGGTACTTGTTTGACTACCATCCAAATAATAGGATGCCTGGCATGGGGAAACAAAGAGAGGAAACCCAGTCATAATTGTATTGTAAATACAAGGACATAAAAACTCAGTTGTTCCATTTGTAAAATCCTTGAGTGGAATGAACAGTCCTTATAGGGACTTTGCCTTATCACTCTTCATTCATCCAACAAATATTTACCCACTGTCTATTGTGTATCAGGCACTGGGGATTTAGCACAATGCTTGGCAAAACTGATGAGGGCCTTGTTTTCATGGAACATATATTTTGTTGGGAGAGACAGAATGAACAAAGATAAAAAGATAATTTTAGACGGTGGTATGTGGAATGAAAATAGTTTTCATACAAAGGAACTGAGGGTGGAACTTATAAACAGCAGGTGCTCCACACTTGTTAAATGAATCAATAAAGTCTTGTTATTGACCACCAGGGGCCCCAGACCACACATTGACAACAGATATTTTCAAGAATATAAAGAGTGGAATCATATCATTTGTAATCCTGGCGTTCCCATGGGGCATAAGAGAAACTTCATTTGCCTGATGGAGTGGGAGTTTGGCTCAGAGCACTGTGGCTAGAGCTTTTTATTTCTTTATGTTTCTGAGCCATGTGCGGCAACATTTCTGCACCTAAAGCAATATCGTAAAAGTTACTCCCTGTTTGCAGTAACGGAGCACAGAGGAGTGATGTTAGGAATTTGTGATGGTGGGAGGAGGGGTGCTGGAGTAACCGACTTATAACAAAATAACTTCAGTAAATTTTGTTGACTGAGGAAAGGCAAAGCATTTTATGCATCTAGAAAACAAACTAGAAAGAGTAGAGTTCAGACCTGGGAGAAAGGGTAGGGCTTGAAATTGGGAACAGATAGAGAAGGACTGAGAGAAAGTCAGACAAACAGAGGCTTCAGGAGCCAAACACAAGACAAGAAGCTGGTTTCATTTGTATTTCTGCGATTTGAACACTCCCCCCACCATGGGAATGAAAGTGGGAATAAAATATCCTGCATGAAACCTACTTCAAAAACAGAAAGTTCCCCCAAAGAACCACTAATCTGTGATGGTTAATTTTAATGTGTCAACTTCTTGACTGGGCCACAGGGTGCCCAGATTAAACATTATTTCTGGATGTGTCTGCCAGGCTGCTTCCAGATGAGATAAGCATTTGATTTGGTGGACTCAGGGAAATAGACTGCCCTTCCCAACGTGGACAGGCATCAGCCAATCTGCTGAGGGCTTGAATAGAACAAAAAAGCAGAGGAAGGAAGAATTTAGCCCCTTCCTGCCTGCCTGCTTAAACGGGGATCTTGGTTTTATCTTGCACTGGGACTGAGATTTATACCATTGGTTTCACTGGTTCTCAGGCCTTCAGGCTGGGACTGGAATTATACCACTGGCTTTCCTGGGTCTCTGGCTTGGAGACAACAGATCATAATCTTCTCAGCCTCCAAAATTTACATGAGCCAATTCCTCATGATAAAGCGATTTCTCTCTCTCTCTCTCTCTCTTCTATTGGTTCTGTTTCTTCTTGACCAACACACTGACCAAAAAAAAAAAAAAAAAAAAAAGATACCTTAAATTAGAGGCATTTCTCATTTGTATGACAAACCAATTTGTGTATCAACAGCACCAGGGTCATGGAGCTCTGACGTACCTTCTGTTTTCCTAATGTCTGCCATCCTCTTCTTCCTGGCATAAGTGTATCACATTAGGTCCAGAGACTTAAGTTGAAGGAGAAAGACTGGAGATTGATGCTCTTTTTTTGTTCATGTCAGTCTGGTGAGATGCGAAGTCCCTTCAGCTCTGGCACATCACGGCTATTGTACAGGTAGAGAGACTGCCAGGGACTTGTGTGTTCAGCATCATCCCCGGCTGTGAGGTAGGCAGACCAGAAGGTCAGTGTGAGACGCCTGGCTTCTGGGTTCACCTGTTACCTTAATGTGATGGTCAAAGCTCACCACTTCTCATCGCTTACCCTATGGAACTACGGACAACTCTGAAGCCCCAAGGAGCCTGTGGCATTGGAAAGCTTTTGGATTTAGCATCCCATTTCTCATCTCCTTGTTTGGAGGCTTCCTGTAAACTGCCGTGACTGTGTGCTTGTGCACTTTGCTGGTGTGATGGTTCTCTGCACCATTTCCTGCCTTACATCCGGGGCTCTCCCCTTTACGCTGATCCTCCTTGGGGCACAGTCTCTGCTTGGCTGCATCCTTTTCACCTTTCAGGATCTGCCCTCGAACGGGTTAGATGCTCTCCCACCCGGCTTCCTCTATCCTACCACGTATCCCACATGTTTTTTTAATGTCCTGTTTTCTCCTCTCTGTTTTAAGGGATGTGGAAGCAGAGCATGAGTCTGCCTTGCTCACCATCACATCTGCAGACCCTACCGCCGTGCTTGCCATGGTGTCGGTACACACTAACAATTCGCCAAGTGAATGAATAATCGGTCTGCCCGTCCCATGTCTGGCCACTCCCTGTCTTGCCTCCTCGTCTATAAAATCGAGTGCCTGCTTTATCCTACCACAGGATTTCCATGAGGACCAAATAGACCGATGAGCAATTTTTTTTTAGAGTACACAAATAGTTGTATAAGACTGTAAGTTGGTGTTAATTGTTGTATGTGCTGGTGAGTGGAAAGATAATGTCTGGGGCATCTCTTTTGTTTGTTGTTCATTCCTGCTATTCAAATACATGTCAGCGTTTAATCAATGCTGTCTGTCCAGAGGCAAGATTGAAGGAGACAAGCTTCCTCTCTGCTCCTGTCAGGGTAATGGGCACCTACCTATTGAGGTGCTCATTTGAATTTACCTAATAGAGGGTCTTTGGCTCTTGCAAACTTATTGTTTTGATTTATGCAGCAGATTTGCCATGATTAAGGTATCTTCTTTGTTATAAAGATAAAACTGACCTTTTCTTTCTCGAGGTGAATGACTGATGAAAGATTTTTTTTTTTAATCAGCCAATCAGGATAATTGGATGGTTTCTATCCAGGGACAAACACGTTCTGATTTAACATCAAAATCTCTTTGTAAAAGGCTCAATATGAGGGAGATTAAATCCAGGACTAACCAATGGGCACAAGAGATGAGGAAATAGATTTTAAAAATTGACTCATCATAAAAGGAGAGCTGTTTAGTAGACGGGCCCAGAGATGGGGTGGCGTGTTCCTGGAGGTGGGAGGGGGTGTGTCAGACTGGAGATGTTTATGCAGAGGTTGGATGGTTTGAGTGGGGATAGAGTTAATTCACTTATTCCACAGACATCTGATGGGCACCTACATTGTGCCAAACACTGAGCTAGGTGCTGGGAAGAGCCTGCCCCAAAGCCTGGAGATGTGGGGCCAGTCTTGTTTTAACAATAACAACAAACAACCACACAAAAGTGGCAGTTAATGCTTATCAATTGCTTGTTACGTGCCAGCACAGAGCTCTGCACTTTATGTGCACTGCTTTGTTCTTCATAATGCCTCAGTTAGATCTCATTTCCCCTCTTTGCCACTCACTTGCTGTGTGTCCTTGGGCTGGTCCCTTTCCCTCTCTGAGCATCAGTTTCCTCATTTATAAGGTTTAACTAGATAGCTTCTCTGGCTTTGTCATGTGTTTTATTTTTCTTCTTATATATAAAAATTAAATAGAGGCCTAAGGCCTCCCAGAAGTCAAGCTTCAATTGTTAAGGAAATAGGCCCATTGAGCAAGGCCAAAAAGGAGCAGTGAAAGAGGAAGAGGAAAGGTTCTGTCTGATAAATTGGACCCAATGTTTTGGTCTGAGCCTGTTCAGGCACTTACTGGCTTAAAGTGACTTTACCTCTTGTTCTCACACTGTGTTCTTCTCAAGACAGTGTGAGCCAAAAAGCTTAAGGAATTCTCTGGATATATAGGTGTGGACAGTGATCCCAGGAGTATCTCTGGTTGCTGGAAGAGTCCAAGGGCTTGGCTTCTGGCCCCTGTAGATGCACTCTGAGGCCAGGCAGGGACTCAGCCAGGACACGGGGCATAACCTTTTATTAACACAGGCTGTGGCATAGCAAGGGGGATAGGGGGAGGGGGGAGAATATTGTATCGCTGACATTGTTTGGAATTGCCAGTGCATGGTGATAATAAAACCAGACTGACTTTTATTGTTTTTAAATTCTACAAAGGCAGTGCACCCCTTTATTGCCTGCACGTAGGGCTGATTGCTCCTGCTGCCGGCCCTTGCACGCCTCTGGATGTAGGCCCAGGGTCTGTATCTTGGGGTTTGGTGAGTAGGGGTGAGAAGGAGTTCTTTAAGTCAGGGACTGAGCAAGCTCCTCTTGCAGAGAGTCCAAAATCTGCCTGTATTCCCTTAACTGGGGTCAGGACAGGGACATGCACTTTTTAAATATTCAACAAGCATTTGTTGAGCACTTATTTGATAATAGTACCCGTGCATTGTACATGTCATATCATTGAATCTAATCTTCATAATTCATCCTGTAAGACAAGCCATATCCCTCTTTTATGGACGAGGAGCTCAAGCTCAGACAGGTGAAGTCATTTGTGCAGTTGAGCTTGGGTCAGTACCGCTCCCAAACCTGTGGCCATCTGGTGGGCAATGCTGCCCCTCGTCTAAGCTCTACATCTCTCTACGTTTGCCGGGTTGCATATGGTTTGTGCCAGATGCTTCTGTCAGACTGTGCTAAGACCTTAACATGGTAATCAGAAATCTGGGCCTGCCTGTGTCGTTCTAGATAACTCCCCACTGAGGACATTGGTGCAAGGAAAAAGGCAAAGGCCAAATGTCGTAGCTCTGGAAATGAGAACTAAGGCCTTGAATCTAGCTTTTCAGGGCGTGGTCCGAGAAGTCCGAAAGAGGAGAGAGGAGCAGATAAGCCATGCTCTTGTTCAGTAGCAGCACTAGTAAAATTTTCCCAGAAACTTAGTCTAGCTGAGTCAGGTGCACGCAAAGTGTTTTCTTTTGCTTTCTGCATTTTTCCCCTATGGTTTCTCCCAGCACACCCCAGAGCCTCCGCACCTGCTCCCTCATCTCAATTTCATCCACTCCCTGGAAGCTCACCTTGTCCCCAGGCTCGGGGCACATAAGTAGGTACATGCTGTCAGGCATAAATTCCTGTAGAATCTGAATGGCAAGGAGGTGCCAGATTTAGTCTGAATTTTTGCGTGCATGTGCGTGTACATGCACAAGTGAGTGTGTATGTGATACACACACAGACAGGTGTTAATCTGCTTTGAGTAAACCCTTTTCAAACACAATCTAATTCCTGAGGAACTATTTGGAAAGTTCCCAAGGTAGAAAAAGATCAACCGCAAACAATAACCTTGAGGTAGTAAGTAGAGAGTGGGATTGTTTTTTCTTGGCAGTAATTTCTTCCATGCCTAAGAAAGGTTCAGGGTAGACAGTAGCTCTCAGGAAGAGCTCTGAGCCGACATTTGCTAAGTGGTCTCAGAAGGGGGGCTGAGGCTTTCTGCCAAGTAGCTTGTTGTCACTGAAAGGCAAACATTTGGTTTTGAGTTCAGCTCCCACTTGGAATTCATTTCCCAGACCTCAAAGTGTGATACATTGCTGTTGTTATTTATTTATTTTTCTTTATTCTTAGGCTTGTTTGTTTTCTGGCAAAGTGCCAAGGTAGTTTCTGTGAAGGCTGGAGTCCTTCGGTATTTGTAAAATGAGGAAAATGCCACACATGGTGGTGAAGAGGATGTACAGGAATTGGACAAGAGGGAATTAAGCCAACTCTACCTGAATTACCTTGTTTTTCTTTCTTCTTAGGAAATCAGAAAGTCAGAAGCAATGGAATCCATCACCGCCACAACCTTCCTTCCTTTCTCCCTACTTCCATCCTTCCTTCCATCCCCTGTCTGTCCGTCCGTCCTTCCTTCCATCCATCCATCCATCCATCCATTCCTTCTTTCATCCATACATGGAAACTGAATTGAGTATCTTTTATCAGCTAAGGGATACAAAAGTGAACTAAACACAGTCCTTGGCTTCTAGAAACTTGTAATTGAGTGGGAAAGGTACACACAAACACAACACTGAGATAAAACAAGGTAATTATTTCAACAGAAGTTGTGTGGGGGATCCAGGGAGCCCAGTAAAGAGGGCTGCTGTCTCTGTCTGGCACAGGGGTTGGGGGTCAGGCAAGGCTTCTCTGAGCAGTGTTTCTGGATGAATCTTGAAGGGTAAGGAGGCAGGGTAGGTTGGTGTAAGAACCAAGGCCTAATGATGCGTGATTGTTATGGAAGTAGACAGAAAGGGATGAATTAAAGACGTACCGTGGGGGAGACATGGACTAAGTGGTCTCGAAAGACAGGAAGGAACGAGGGACAACGATGTATGGAGGCTTCTGCAATGAGATGGCCAGTCAGATGGTCAGAACCTAGGGTGGGGTGGGACAGGCAGGGGCTCTGTCGGGGCCAAGTGGGTCAGTTTTGTTACAATAGTAATGAAAACAAACACTTCTCCAGCTACTTCAGCACAAGCCCAGTGACAAGTACTTTGAATGCATTATCTCAGTGTATCCCAAATGCGACATATATATTAGAGATTATTTTAGGTGATACCCAGTTGAGGCATTGAATAATGCTGAATAGCACAGAGAGTTTCCTTTTTAATTCTCTTTAGAGCTTCCTGATTACTTCAAGGAGAAAACCTCAGTTTGAAGCCTCTGGTGTTTTTAACTTCATTCTTACACAGCTAATCTCCATTTTAACAAAGAGAGGGCAGCCTCAGGCACGGAGCCTTCAACAGGAAATAGTATTTAGCTAGAATCTGACAACATTTTAATTATTATTTACCGAGATAAAATTTTCTATACGATTTTTATTGGTATTATTCTTAGGGTTACTACCAACTATGGTAATACTGATTTTCCATTTATAGGAGCAATATACAGCTTCCTATTAAAGTACATGCATTTAAGGGAAAACGTGGATTGATTTAAAGAAAAATATTACCTAACCGATATTTCAGGTTTTATGCAGATTTGGCGAGTATCAGGGGGTAGTATGCCAATGACTGAAGCTTGCATTATCTCATTCCTTGCAACCACTCTGTCAGGAAAATGCTATTTTGGTCTCAATTTTACATATTAAGAAATTGAGATTTATAGAGGTTAAGTAATTTGCCAAGATCATTCAGCTAGCAAGTGCCAGAGCTAGGATTTGAACCCAGGCCTTTGTGACTCTGACTCCCATGGTTTTAACCTTGAGAACTTAAACCTTTATAAACCAGATATCTGACAGTATTTGAAGGTAGGATTCCAGACTGTGAGAGCTGGAATGGGTCTTAACAAGCCATCTAGTCTAGTGTTGTCAGACTTTTCACTATCATTATTTAGTTTTCAATTTTTAAAAAAATAAACTGAATTTAATGCTATGATTAATTTATTCCCCCAGTTATTATGAATTAATTAAAGATGCGCAATGCACACATTGAAATGTTCTTTCAAGATGATCCAAGTAGGAGATCTGGATCAGCTTGAAAGAACTGATATGGTCTTGGGGTTTTAAAAGAGCATGTTGAGAATAGCTTGTGAACCTCTGCTAGCATCTTCATGGACTCACAGGTGTCTGTGCTTCCTGGGTTGAGAATAACCAGTCTAGACCACCTCCCTATTAACTAAGACACAGAGAAAGGAAGTGGTTGGGTCACATGGAAGTCAGTGGCAGGATCAGATGTGGAGTCCAAATAAAGGGCGGTGGTTCCCTTTCCTTCTGCCATGCTGTTCAAATGGGTCCCATTCCCGCTCTGAGGTCTTTTGTCCCAGGGCTTGTCTTCCTTCTTGTTTCCTACTCCTCCTGTCCCCTGGCGGCTTCTCATCATTTGTAGCTCCTAGCTGAATCTCATTTCCCTTTTGTTTCCCTCCTGGAAATGCATGCACCTCAGGAAAGTAGTCACAGGGTGGTTGTCAGGTCATCCAGAAGAATGTTCTGGATTTCTCGCCAAGTCCCTGTCTTGTCTAATGATGTCACTATGCACCGCTGACCCATATAAGCCATACTAAAGGAGCCTCCTTGACTTTGCCTTTGCCTCCCTCTCTAAGCTCGTCGCTTACCATTTCCCCAACACCCCAGCGACACTGAACTACTTTCTTTGAACTCTCCATGTTCTTTCTTACCTTTTAGCCTTTGCACACGCTGTTCCTTCTTCATAATAAAGTGCTACCCTTCCCTTGGCACTTACCATGCACCAAGTCATTGTGCCAAGAGCCTTTGTTTATTTAATTTGGCCCTTATCACAGCCCTATGGGGAAGGAGTTACTGTCCTTACTTACTGTATAAGGACAATGAGACACAAAGAGAATTAGTAACTTGCCCAAGGTCACACAACTGGCAAATGGCAGAGCCAGGATTTGAATCTGCAAAGTGTGACTCAGGCACATGCCTGGAATCACCTGCCCTGCCGGATGATCGCCCAGTCACATGACTGATTTTTATACAGCACCTCTATTAGGTCTCAACTTCAATATTGATTCCTCTTGGAAATCTTTTTTGATGCCTCTGGGCTATGTTAGAATTCTCTGTCTAGCTATTTCCAGAGCATTATCTGTTTCTCCCACTTCATTGTCATTTTCTCCTTGTTTATAACATGTACCAGATAGGGAGTGACATGTAGATCAAAGTTGAAACCTTCACACCCAGCCTAGTGCTGAGCATACAGTGAGCACACGGTGCATAACTGTTGAGTGCACGTACCATCTTTGTTCCCTCTCTTTCTCCATCTCTATGCTTAGCCATCAAATACTACAATTCCTGCTTCTGACGTGCCTTCCCTGCCCTACGCACCCACCCACTTCCTTGCTTGTACCTTATCTCTGTCTCGTGATTGTCTTGTATGGATAATAAAGTTCTCAAACATTTATATCCACAACGGGTAGTTTAGTGGGTGATAAAAAAAAAAGATTATTTTTGAAATAAGGTTGGTTATTTTTTCAAAGGCTGTGGCTCACCTTTCTATAAGCCATCTTTGGATCTGGAAGTGAAGAATCTTTGCCAGACCGTCTTGATCTCATTAAATGTCTCAAACTACATTCAGGTAGATAGAAAGTTGGCCATGGATTAGAATAAGCTGTGGTCTGTTCGTCCGAGGTCCAGGTTCTAGGCTGGATACAGTTGAACTTTGACTCCTGGATTTTTCTGAAATTTCATGAGGACTTTGGCATGTTGGAGGAATACATATTTTCAGTTGGTCAAAGGTAAGTAGCAATATTTCAAAACTCCTGGTTCAGAGGGAGTGTAGCATTTATAACCTTAAGACATAGTAAAAGTTGAAGCTGCAGAATCTCCTTGAAGTTTCAACACCCACCCACCATCACTTCATGCCTGGTCAAATTACAGCTGAAGTTTTTGATGCTGTTTGCATTTTGACCTCACTACCAACTTTACACTTTACAGACTTATTTAGTTACTGGTTTCTCATACAAGCTTCTTTTTCTTCCAGAAAAAACCAGAAGTACTTGAATTCAATTTTGCCATCAAGCATTTTGATGCCACAGTTAGCTTAAAATAAATGAAATACATAGAAGAGATATGTAGTTATAGGTGCCTTGAAACATATTTCAAGGTGAAACCAAACATGTTTGTATGTAATACAACTTTCACCATGCCAACTCAGCATAAACAAAGCCGTCATTTTTGGGGAAGAGACTTTGGAAACACCTTGGCTATAACCTCCCAACCACTGATCCTGTCTTTAAGCTCTTCAATTCCATTCTCCTTGCTGCTGCCTTAAGCAAAACTCTGGCATGTTTCTTTTTTGCCTAAGAACCTGGGCATTCAAGACCTTCCACAAATTGGGCCAAGTAACCGTTCAGCTGTTCCCTGCCCTGCGGTTGTTGTTCAGCTGTGCTGACCGCCTACCCTGAATAAGCCACCTAGTTTCCTGCTGTTCTGCCATAACTGTTTCTTTTGCACCTCCCTGGAGGATCTTCTCTCCACATAGCGGCCTATTTTATTTTTCCATCCTTCACAACCCTACTGAAATGGCCCCATTGCCACAACATCTTCCTAGGTCTTCTCAATCAGGAGTAATCTCTCCCTTGTTTTTCCAGATTTATGTCTCTATTTTATCTTAAATTTCTCACCTCTCCCCTGTATTTCATTTGTTTACATTTGTATTTTATCTTAAATTTCTCAAGTTATTCTTTATTTGTTAAAAAACATCCAAAGCTTTTTAAAAATAGTCAAAAGTATAAGAAAGAAAACAAAAAATAGCCCACAATTTTCTTGCCAAGATAATATTCCTTGAGATAAAAAAGTAATGCATATATTTTGTTGGAAAACTCTGGTAGTACCAAAAGGAACCAAAGCACAAAGTAAAAACCTCCTTGTCCCTCCCCCTCTATATCTTTAACTTCGGCATGTAGCAGTCTGCTGTGGTTTAGTGACTGTGTGTACCTTCCTCACCAGACTCTGAACTCCTTGAGTGTTGCCACCTTAGCTTTGTATCCAGTGTAGCACATTGTATACAGTGAGCATACAATAAATGTCTACATTCTTGTATTTGCATGTTATAATTTGTTTTCATTTAGACAGACTTTATAATGTATATGTGGCACATATATGGGCAAACACAATTGGAAAAGCCCACATTTGGAGTTGCATGGAGATGTTTGATTGCCCTAAGCATTGGAGTGGGAAACTTTTTAGCCTAGGATCTTAAGGTTGCAAATTTTGGGATTTAGGAAACAAAATACCCAAAATGAAAGCCTCAGAAGCAAAAGTTTTTCTCTGACCCTCTCCTGTCTTCCTGTCTCCCAGTCTCGCCCAAGACTAGCCACAGAAACCATACCCCATTTTTCCCAAAGCCAGTCATAAAACCTAAAAGTATTACTCTAACTTTCCCTCCACCTTTCTGTGTAAAAACTGGCTGTAGAGAAATGATCTGATCTACCTTGTTTGACTGTAGGTCATAAGACCTCCATTCCAGAGAGGGTATTGCACCATTCCCAGAAAGAAGGAATGCGTGCTCAGAGAGGCCAAAAAGAATCCAGATAGACAGGCCTTGCTGGGTTTCCCCAGTATTAGCATTAAATTGTACCCTTTTTGTCCAATTACATTTCTTTCTTTTTTTTAATTTCAAACTATTATCGGGGTACAAATGTTTTTGGTTACATGGATCATTTTTGTAATGCTTGAGTCAGGGTTAAAAGTATGCCCGTCACCCAAATATAGTGTTCATTGTACCCATTAGGTAGGTTTTCTCCTATCCCTTCCTCCCTACTCCCTGCTGCTTAATTTTCATTGAGTTTTAGTTCCCTCTATGCACATGTGTGCTCATCAGTTAAGTCCAATTTAATAGTGAGTACATGTGGTGTTTGCTTTTCCATCTTGTGATACTTCACTTAGGAGAATGGTCTCCAGTTCCAACCAAATTGTTACAAAAGGCATTAAGTCATCCTTCTTCATGGCTGAGTAGTACTCCATGGTATAAATACACCACATTTTTTTAATCCACTCATGAATTGATGAGCACTTGTGTTGATATCACATCTTTGCGATTATGAATTGTGCTGCAATAAACATTCAAGTGCAGGTGTCCTTTTGATAAAATGACTTCTTTTCTTTTGGGTAAATACCCATGAGTGGGATTGCTGGGTCAAATGGTAGGTATATTTTTAGTTCTTTGAAGAATCTCCATACTGTTTTCCATAGAGGTTATACTATTAATAATTTGCAGCCCCACCAACAGTGTATGAGTGTTCTTTTCTCTCTGCATCCATACCAGTATCTTTTCAATAAAAAAGACTTTTAATAAAAGCCATTCTGACTGGGGTAAGGTGATATATCACTGTGGTTTTAATTTGCATTTCCCTTATGATTAGTGACACTGAACATTTTTTATATGTTTATTGGCCATTTATCTATATTCTTTTGAGAAGCTTCTGTTCATGTCTTTTGTCCACTTTTTAATAGGGTTGTTTGATTTTTTTCTTGCTGATTTGCTTAAGTTTTTTGTAGATTCTGGTTATTAGTCCTTTATTGATGTGTAGCTTGTAAATATTTTCTCCCGTTCTGTTGGTTGTCTCTTTGCTCTGTTGATTATTTCCTTGGTTGTGCAGAAGCTTTTTCATTCAATCAGGTCCCATTTATTAATTTTTGTTGTTGCTGTGATTGCCATTGAGGTCTTTATAAATTCTTTGCCTAGGTTGGTATCTAGAAGAGTTTTTCCAACATTTTCTTCTAGAATTCTTATGGGTTCATGCTTTACATTTAAGCCCTTTATGCATCTTGAATTAATTTTTGAGTGGTGAGAGTGGTGAGAGAGATGGATCCTGTTTCATTCTTCTGCACGTGGCTGTCCAATTTTCCTAGCACCATTTATTGAATAGGGATTCTTTTCCCCAGTGTATATTGTCTGCTTTGTTAAAGGTCAGTTGGCTGTATGTGGATGGATCCGGCTTTTCTGTTCTGTTCCATTGGTCTATGTCTCTGTTTTTGTGCCTATACCATGCTGTTTGGGTTACTATAGCCTTGTAGTATAGTTTGAAGGCTGATAATGTGATGCCTCCCGATTTGTTCCCTTTGCTTAAGATTTCATTGGCTGTTGGGTTCTTTTCTGGTTCCAAAAGAAGCATAGAATTATTTTTTCTAGATCTGTGAAATATGACGTTGGTATTTTGATGGGATATCCAGTTTTATTTCTACCCTGCTGTCCATACTTTGTTGAACCTAAATACGAAAGTGAACAATTTCCCCTATATTTTTAAGTCTTCATTTTAAAGGCTCCCATGTCACATAAAACTATAATCAAATAAATTTGTATGCCTTTTCTCCTATTAATCTGCCCTTAGTCAGTGATTTTTCAGGGAACCTTCAGAGAGTGGAGGGGAAGTTTTCCCTTGGCCTTGACACAAGGAATAGAGATTCTCTCAATATTCCTTGTCCTTTATTGGAAGGCTATAGATCATTGGGATCCCAGAAAAGCTGCAAGTCAGGTCTCAAGAGGCAGGAATGGCCCTACTCACCTCTCTATGTCTCTTTCTCATGGGGCCCCTGTTTCTCTCTGTTTCTGCTCCCTTGTCCTGCCCTTCCTTAAATGCTTCTTCCCTTTGCTTACTCATGTTGCCCTGGCCCCAGATGGCCACTTGTGCCCTAAGTCTGCATGACCCTCCAGCTCAGCAGCCCATGGACAAACGACAATAGTTTCTCAGCTTACAAGTTCCTAGTTCTCAGGAGAGCAACTGGGTTGGCTTAGCTCATCTTTTCTTGCCAGATGGGTAATACAGAGCTTATGGGTGGCTGTGCTTATGCCAGTGTGCACCCACCCCTGGACCAATCAAATGTGGCCAGGGGATGGGGTCATATGGTTAGAACCTGATTAGACTGACCCAGCAGAGCTCTGGTAGGGTGCAGATTCCCCAAGGTGAAAGACATGGATAGGTAAAATGTGGAAATTTGAGATTGAACCAAGTAATGAGCAGTTAAGTACTTGAGGGTAATTAAAAAAAAGAAATGGAAAGCTTCCTTAATTATTCAAAAAGCGTTATCTCATGGATGAGGAGGACCCCCTGTTTTTTTTACTGCTTAGCTCCAGAAAGTATAATAAGAATCAATAAGTAAAAGTTAAAATGAGGTATTGAGTATAGTAGGAAAAAAAAACCCCTAATAACTGTCCAAAAATGGATTGCCTATTGAGGTTGTGAGTTTCCTTCATGGAAAGTGTTTGAACAGAAACTTGGGTGAGCTCTTCTGGTGAAGCATTTTTGCATTTGGAAGGGTTTGGATCAGATGACCTTGAAATGTTCTTTCCAACATTTATGACTCCAAGGTCTTACTTTAAAGGGTTTCTTCTCAACCACATTTGCAAAAACACAAAGACAAACACATATGTACCTCTGAGTTCAACACCTGGTATGTGGCATTTGCACAATTGAGGAAAATTTCCTGATTAGTGCCTCCCAATTTGACTGCAATATCATTGGAGGCTACTTAGCCATCTGGCGGCTGCTACCTCCTGTCTCCTGGAGTGCTGTTGCTTGCAGCTAGGTTTGGTAGTCTTGGGCTCCTTTCATTTTCTAAACAGCTAAGCAATTATAATACCAGAAGCAAGAACAAGGCTGATGACAAAGCCTCCCTTTTCTTGGAGCAGAAGAAAAACTTGACTGCCTGGAAAGAATCTACTAGTGATTTTGAATCACTGAACTCATTGCTAACTAACATTGTAATTAGAGTTAAACCACAAAAGCCAAGATTTAGGAGACCATCTGGTCTGTTGTTTGGAGAGAGGGAGAGAACATTCCAACCTTGGAGAATGGAATTGCTGGGGCTCCTGAAAACGACCTTGTACTTTATTTGACTTTTTTCTGTCCCGGCCTCCTCTGTGATGGATGGCAAATGCTGCGCTGAAAAAACACAGATGTTGTCCAAGACCTTGACAGAATGGGTTGCCTCCATTCTCTGGCTTGAATCCAGCAGCACCAAATCTGTGGACATTTGCTGAGCGCCTGTTAAATACAAGATATGATGCTAGTCCCTGTAGATTAAAAGCATATGGCATCTTCCTTTAGGAAGACAAGAATCTAATTGGAGGGCAAAGCATAAATACTTGAACAGTTGAAATGACAAGTCCAGAGACATCAAAGTGGAGAGGGGTGTGCTTTGAAGGCAGCAGAGATAACTGTGGCCTGTGGTGATCCATGAACACTTCAGTATAGAGATATTAGCTGGGTCTTATGGACTTGAATAGGTCAAAGGGCACCCAAGGAATGTCATCATGTGCAAGTCAATTTGCCAAAAAGCCAAGGCCCATTTGGAGGGACTTGAGTCCATCAATTTGAGAAGAGCAATCTCACCAGATGTTAGATTCAGCATTCTTTCCTGGTAGACAGGGAGTTAAATGATTCAGTTATATATCCTTAGCATGTATATCCAGTATTCTTTTTGTAAACTTTAAAAGCAGTGTTTCAAAGGCTGTTTTGCTCTGTGTTATTGTCTTTGACCTTGAGTTACAAACTTGCTTCATTTATGGTAATTTCCTGACACATGCCTCTTCTATTGAGCTGAGAATCCGCCTCCCTCTAACACCCACTTGTGGGACCTAACTTTGACCTTGAGAACCATATGGAAAAAGTATCACCTCTTTTCTGTACCCTGGTCGTTCTGGTATTTGAAATCAGCTATTACACTGTCTCTGAATTTTGTCTCTGTTGGGTTAACCATCACCAATTTCTCCCTGTTTCTCACAATATTGCCCTCACCATTCTGGGTACCCTTTGATTGTGTGTACTACTGTGTGTACCAGTTTTGTCCAGTTTTGCACCTGTGGGATGATAATTGGGGGTATGGATGACCTGTGTCTTTAATGGTAGCCTTCAATGAGTACAGTCTCTTTTCCTAGGAGGAACTCTTGGTCTTTATTGAAACGTTGAGCTGTAATCTTCTTGGGGCACTGACTAGAAGGGTCAGAACTGAAACACCTGTATCAGAGAGGGCCTTGAAGAAATGACTCTCTATTTCCTGTATCTGTCTTCTTTCAACTCCAGTTTTTTTACTACAGAAAAAAACACAAACACAAAGGTAGCATATACCTCTACTTAGTTTGCAAAGCATGAAGCCTTGCTGAGCATTTACTTTCTAGATAACTTCCACTATTTTATAGACATTTGCTTATGAAATTATTCAGGCAATTAAATCATACATTTGCTCATTTATTGAGCACCATATACAATAGACTTGTGTTACAGATGCAGATTCAAAGTAGACTATATGCCTTCAAGGAGATTATAGGCTTAATAGAGATAGGTTCCTAGGTGACAGGCTGCAGTTCAGTGGCATAAATGCTAAAATGAGCATAGCAGGGACACAAAGCAGGGGGTGATGAAGTAGGTAGTACTGGGGGAGGTTGGGGAACTTATTGCCAGAAGATGGCAATGAGTAGATCGTATGCTGCTTAAAAGTAGGGACAGGACCTCCTTCATCTGTTTTAGCCTCTGCTCCTAGCACAGTGACCAACACATGATAAATGCTCAGTTAATATTCATGGAAGAAGCTGAGTGAGCTGCCATCTTCTCTCAGAGCTGGAGCAGCTCTTCTCCGAAGGTGCATTCAACAAGCAAAGAGTCAAACAGAAAGAACTCAAAGAAGATGCTGCCCCTTACTGCTGGAATTTTTCCAAGAGGGTGCAGAAAGAGTCCACCAAAATTAAGTTCTTCAGCATGAAAAATGCCATGTCTCTCAGTAACTTCATGTTTCAGCTTGTGTCTTTCTCACCCCTGCTGCAAACTCACACCGAGCTTCTAGTGGACACCTGTTTCCCAGCATTTGTTTCTGAGTAGATGAGAGGAGATGTCCCTGTTCCTGTGAAATTCCTCCCACTTTTCTGCCCCTGGCAGACTCTCCTCTGCATTCCTGATGGCTTCTAACTCTCATTTCATTAGGTGGTGACAACTGTCAACATGCCAGTCAAAAGGCAAGGGCTCCGGCTACTCAACTAATTGTCAGTTACACGTATTATTTGCAAATTACACAACCACTGGGAAAATGCCCATTACCCTACGCAGCATTTGTGTCTCACACCCCAAAGCACCCAGAGTAAATGCTGAAATGTGTACAAAACTTTATATGTACCACATTCCATTAATTCTTCTACGGGACGGTCAGGGGAGGTATCCTCTCCCCTGTTCATAATGATGAGTCTGTGAAGAGCTTTGGTTTCTCAGGGTCAAACTGTTATTAAGAGTTGAGACTTGAACTCAGGTTTTTAGTTTTTATTATTTTTAAAATAACATTTCTCCCATTTTTGAAAGTTAGATATGTTCACTGTAGAAATTCTGTATCAAAGAAGAAAAGTAAAATCATGACACAGAGATGGTTGCTGTTAACAGCCTGGGGTTTCTTCTGGCCTTTTTAATTTCTATGCCCAGATGTATTGTGATTACACACATATACACATTTTTATTGATGTTGGAATCCTATTACACATATCATTTTATAACCTGCCTTTTCCTACTTAGAATATCATCCATTTATTCAACATGCCTTTATGGAACATCTCTTACATGCCAGGTGTGAGCTGAGTCATATATTCAGGTGAGGAGACCGGCGTTCAACACATAATCGCAGTAATAAATGCAGAGTCAGAGACTGTGCTAAGTCACATGAAGGAAAGAGAAAATGAAATGAAGCAGGAAATACAGAGATCTGATTTAGACTGAGGTGTTAGGAAGAGGCTTTCTGGAAGAAGTGGCACTTAAAATTGAGTCCCGTAGGCTGAGGAGGCTACAGTGTGCTCTCAATATTAAAGGAGGCTACAATGTGCTATAATATTAAAAATTCCTTGGTTTGGTGTTATTTTGGTATAATTCTCAAGATAGTGAATGCCCCTATAGTAAGTTATTGGGCACAGCAATAGTGATTGCCTTTGACAAAATCCCTAGAGCTGGGAGTGTTGGCTCAGAGGGCATGCATAGTTGTAAGGCTGTTTTTTCATATTGCTAAATTGCCCCCTTAAAAACGCTGTGTAAACATCAGCTCCCCAAGGTAGGGAATACAGGCACTGATTTCTGTACCCCATGGCCAACTCTGACTATAATTTAAGAAAAGTCTGTACCATGATAGGCTAAAAATGAGATCTCATGTTTTAATTTCCATTTCTTTGATTACTGGCGTGAAAGAACATTTTTCATAAGTGTATCAATCATTTATGGTTCGTGAATTGCTCCTGATCCCACATATTTGTATTTTCGGGCCAGAGCTCCTTCCAGCATAGCTCACACCTCTTTAGGACATTTTCTAGAGAAAATTTCGTGAGATTTCCTGGCCAGGCTGACGCTAGCTCCAGGGAGGCCATCTTCAAGGTTCTAACATGGTGACAGATAAAAGTGACCATTCTAGGAGCAAGAGACCTAGGAATTTTTATTTACCACAGAGACTCATACACAAAGGGCAAAATAAATCAATCAAAAAGATGCTAAAATAGAGATATATTCTTCCTTCTGATGATATATAAGATTACTGTGTGCTTTAAGCATTCAACTATTTAGATCGGTGCTATCTGCTGGAACTATAATGTGAGCCATATATGCAATTTAACATTTTTTAGTGCCACAATTAAAAAGAAAGAAACTGGTGAGATTGATTTTTGATAACATTTTATTTAGCCTACTATATTAATATATACGTAATCAATATAAAAATTTATATTTCATATTCTTTGTTCTCGTACCAAGTCTTTGAAATCTAATGTGCATTTTATATTTAAGTACATCTCAGATGGGACTAGCCACATTTCAAGGGCTCAGTCGTTATATTGAGACCAGTGTGGCTGGTGGCTTCCATGTTGACCAGCGTGTTCGGATGGTGGCCTGGAAGGTCTGGCGTAAGTTTCACAGCTTCATGGGATTTTGGAGCTGGAGAAGAGTTTAGGGAGTTAGCACTCGCTAGGGACATGGAAGGGAGAAGTCCTTTGGCCAAGACCTCGTGGCTGGGGAGTGATGAGAAATTGACACCTGTCCCTGCCCACTCAGTACCGCTCTTTTCATTTCAGGATTATTGGGAGGTAATGAAGTGCAGGCTACATAGTGAACTCTTCCTGGAGCCCGAAAGCAGTGGCATGGTTGTGGTAGTTCTGTTATACACAGCACAATGGCTACATTAAAATAAAAGAAGTTTCGACCCCCTAGGAAACAGAGGAAGGATAAGCGGAGAGGAGATCTCCCTGGGAAGCCCTTCCTGTCATGTCCAGCTTGAGCCTTTGGATCTTTCTGATCCTTAAGGATATTTCCGTTTTTCAAGGCAAAGGGATTCGGGTCCGCTTTTAGGAACATTCTGTTGTATTCACTGCGTCTGATGGATACACGAGGGACCAGCAGGTGGTGCCAGAGACAGCTGGTAACCAGGGAAAGTGCTGACTGTCCTAGGTGTGGACAGCTGGGACCCCTGGCTCGAGCTCAGCATTTGGGGTTTCCATGCTGATGTGATGGGAAACTGGCTTGTGGGAATTCATTCTTTTAATATGAAACACGAGTAACTGGAGAGATCATTCTTATTGTCTAAAATACTAATAAGAATATTTTTCACTGTAGTAAAGATTTATCAAAAGTCAATTCCAGAAAACGCATAGAGAAATGCATAAAGAAAACACTGAAGGAGGTAATTTTGAAGACTTGGCATGAGAAAAGAAGATCAAATACTTCATTGATAACTTTTACATCGATTATATGTTGATGTGATGGCTCCCAGAGTGGGACACAATGACAGAGTGAAAGGAAAAGTGGTAGAGAAGTCCTTTGTGCAAGGAAAGAGCACAAAACAGGATTAATTAATCACGGGTGACTTCATGGGAGACGTGACCCCCGAGGCTAAACTGTGGTGTGGGGAGGAGGAGGAGAAGTTTTCAGGAAGGGGCTGGGAGATTCTCAAGTGGAGTGAGAGGGTCAAGGAAACTTGGATCTAAGGTTGGAAGGGACCATAAATATTTTGCAATCCAACACCCACTGCCCATAAGTGATGCTTACAGTTCCTTCTCAGAATACCAACTAAGTGAGGATGTTTGTGAGGTGTGAAAGTAAACTCAGAGGATATAAGCAAGCAGCCCCCAGGCTGAATCTAGTTTACCTATGTGTGTTGTATGGCCTCCTGTACAGTATTTTTAAAAAATTTCAAATTAGTTGTTAATATGTAAATATCTGGATATATCACTGAAACATCTAGATTTATGACTAAAAATGAGTGGGAGCTGTCCTCTTTGGTCAGGAAAAGTGTCCCTCTGCTTCCCTAGCTTTGAACTCCCTGCTGACCTTGCAGGCTTTTGAGTTTAAAATCTTTAGCTAAACTGCTTCATCACTGTAAGATTTCCCATGTTCTCTGTGACCACAGGATTTAAGAAAGCAAAAAAATATATATTCTTCTCTTTTAATAAATCTCCCAATGAACATTTGTAAAACTTAGGAGATAATTTATGTTGGATAAGATAAAAAGAGAGGATATCATTTCTTAAAATGTTCAGAATGATCAAGAAGTACAACAAAACAAAAATCACAATAGGGATTGGTGATTGGAAGCAGGGAAATTAGAGTCTACCCTGCAGAAAATTTAATCAGGAATAGGGGATACATTTTAGACACTTCTTCAGAATAAAGAGAAAGGTGATAGAGATGGAAAGAGGGTGGGGAGAGAGAGAGAGAGAGACGCCAGAGATCACAAATGTAACCTACAAATAATAAGAATTCTTGAAGAATGATATAGAGCAAACAAGTTACATACAGTGATTGTAGGAATAATAGAAGAAAACTTTTTAAAGCTAAAACAAAAAACCATTTGGATAGACATTGAGTTTCCAAAGTTTTTCAGGCAAACCTAAAATAAGATACGGAACAGAGAGTTCTACAGGCTTCCAAACAGAAAATTTGAGAAAACAAAATAGCTTACTTTAAAAGGACATATATCAAATGAGTTTTAGTTTTCTTATTTTAAATAACTAATATCAGAACAACACAGACAAGATCTTCAGAATCCTGAGAGGATTCAGTTGTGACCAAAGAATTTTATATCTGAGGGAGATGGTATTCTTTGAGCAAGGCATCCAAAGGAAATGCAAAGATACCCCAAAATAGGCCTCCTAAATAACTACATTCTTGCAAAAAACACCTTTAAATGTTTCATTTTGCAAATAGTTAAATCAGTAACAAACTAACAAGTGAGAAAAATTGTAGAAGGAAAAAAAAAGGCAGCAGCACAGCAACTAGCTAAAGGAATAGGAGCAAACAAACAAAAATACTAAGAAGGAGAAAAAAATGGCCAAGCTCATTATTGCCAACTATAGACAGGAAACTATTTTAGTCACTGTCTTAGCCCATTTAGTGTTGCTATAAAGGAATACCTGAGGCTGGGTGATTCATGGTTCTGCAGGCTGCACAAGAAGCTGGTGCTGGCATCTGCTGAGCTTCTGGTGAGGGCCTCAGGCTGCTTCCGTTCATGGCGGAAGGCAAAGGGGAGCCTATGTGTGCAGAAATCACATGGCGAGAGAGGAAGGAGGAGAGACTGGGTGAGGTGCCAGGCTTTTTGTTAACGACCAGCTCTTAAAAGAACTAATAGAGGGAGAACTCATTCCCCCAAGTCCAGGGAGGGCATTAATCTGTTCATGAGACATCTTCCCTCATGATCCAGACACCTCCCTTCAGACCCACCTCCCAATACCACCACCCTGGGGATTAAATTTCAACATGAGAATTGGAGGAGACAAACATCCAAACAATATCAACTACATAAATGCCTCATAACACAGGGGTTAGATTTGTGTATGCATGAAAGTTTGTTCACTAAGTGACTTTTAATGTTATTGAAATGCCCAGCCTTAGCAGTAGCCCTGGAAACATGGCTTACATGTAGATTTTCACCCTAGAGCCCAAACAAAGCATCCAAACAAAAATCACAGCAACAGAAAACGCTAAAGGGACTCATTCCAGAACTTTACCCTCTCAGTGACTGTTTCAGATTTGAGTTTTTTTTTTTCTTTTCTGCTCAACACATTTGTACCTGCAACATATTTGTTCATGACTGACTCTATTAATCTAGTTTAGACAAAGATGGCTCCAATCCCTTTGGCTGAATTAAATAAGAAGACAGCTTTAAATTTTTATTTATTTAGTTAAAAGTCTTTCTTGTCACCACAGAGATTGATAATTGTATGGAACAAGACACTTGCATGCATTGTGCTCAGCTTTGCTAGAGTAAATGGTTCCACCAGGCATTGAGCTGTAGATTCCAACATCAAGACTTTTGTAGGAACCATGCTGCACTAAATATTTCTAGGATGGATATCGCCCAACTCAGTGGGTTTTTTGTCTTCCTTTAGACTTATGATTAATAATGTGCCTGCTCAGCAATGCCTTGCACCTGGTCTGTGTTTCACTTGTGTTTGTGAGACTCTAATGATTCCTAAAATCAGCCAATGTTTTTACTTTCTCTCCCTCCCTCCCTCCTTTTTTCCTTCCTCACTCCTTTTTTTCCTTCCTCCCTCCCTCCCCTCCCCTCTTCTCTTCTTTTTCTCTCTGTCTCTCTCTCTCCCTCCCTCCATCCCTCCCTCTTCACCCTTCTTTCTTTCTTAGTGGAACAAAACCAATACCTTAAATTAAATTTCTTTTTGCTGGTTGCATAAACTAGACAGTTAGATTTGGAAGAGATCTCATGAGTTGATCAACTCTAATTCCACAGTAGAGACAAAAATCTCCTCTAGATTATCTGGGCAGTGGTCATTAAGCCTTTCCTTGTTTACCTTCAGTGCCAGGATACTGACTATCTCGGATTGGGTTGGCTCACTTATAAGAACCTTCTACCAGTTCTTGGAGGTAAGCAGCTCTGTCTTCTTTAGTGTGGTCTTCTGAATCTGAAAGGGGCAGATTTATCCTCCAAGTGATGAAGGTCTTCATGTCCTTGATAATAAAGGACTCTTAAAATCCAACTATATTTAGGCAGCTTTGATAAGTACATAGTTTGATTGAATGTACATGATGAGCTAAAATAGAATTAAAAAAAATACTTTCTGCTTGTTTAATGACTATACTGCAAGCTGGTCTGAGCTTGTAAACTGAAAAATATGTAGTGTCACCTGAAGTGTCCATGGGTGGATCCGTGAAGCTCTCTCCAGAAGCTTCCCCTGTACCTGAAAGTATAGTATGGTGGTTAAGAATTTTGTTTTGGAGTCAGGTTGCCTGAATTTCTTTCCCTTCCCCTTAATAGTTGTATGGCTTTGAAAGTACCTACTTCATAGACTTGTTAAGGGGATTAAGTGATAGTGTATATAAATGCTTAGTGTAATTCCTGGCACATATTAAGAACACAATTAGTGTTAGCACAATTGGTGCTGTTACTACTACCACTTAACTTAATTTCTAAAATTCTACCACTAGGCCAAATTTTAGTGTGTAGAAGTTCTGAATCAGTAGGTTCAGACTGGGGCTGGGGAATCTGCCTTTGGAACAAGCTGTCTGAATGATTATCATGCAGGTGGTTCTCAGACCATACCTTGGGGAACACTGCATGGAGAAATCCGCTGCTGTTAGGATTTGATGGATTTAAGGCCTTAGGATAGCCCCCAAGGTGTGAGCATCTGTGCAAAGGGCTTTCACTCTTAACAGTTTGTTAACAAGTAGTCATTCAGTAAACAGTCCTGGAAAACTCTGTGTGCAAGCTGGTGATATAGAGACCTCAGTTACTGCAGTTAGAATGTTTAGAGCCCAATGGAAGAGGACATAAAGTTAGTACGGGTGCCACTGGTGGTATCCAAGAGCATTTTAGATGCTGTGTCAATAAATGCTTAAAAATGTTAACTATTGTGTATTACCTTCTCTTTTTGATATGAATTACTGATTTTCCACTTAAAGTATATAGTAACGATACTATATATGACAAAATATATAGCTGTAATATAAAGTTTATTTGTAAGGTAAAACTATTTCACTTAAAAAAGTAAGTTGATCCACACAATTATTATATTAAGTGAGTAGTAGAAGTCGTAGACAAAGTGAAAATCTTGAAGCGGGTACATGAATGACTGAAATTTAGGAAATGCTGCATTTGGGGTTAGAAGGATAATGATGCTATGAATAATGTAGTTTATTAAAATACTACAGGGGCCAGTGAACTCAACCTGGGAGGGTATACAAGTTTCCTGGTGAAGGCAGTAGTCTCTCCTCCTCTTCTCTTCCATGCTAATAATATAAAAATTACCTTGGAAGGAACACCAACCTGTATGGAGTACCCACTCCTTTTATGGCGTATACATGTTATCTCATTTAATTCTCATAACAAGCCTGTGAGTTGGGATGAATGCTATGGCCATTATACAGATGAGGAAGTCAAAGTCACAAGACCAGTAAGGAGAGGAGGATTTGAGCCCAGGAAGCCCACTCTGAACTCTGGCTCCAAACCAGCCTTCTATCTTCTTGACCTGGGTAGGGAGTAGAACAAGTGGTTATGATGAGGCCTTGGAGAAGATGTCTGTTGGGGTGTGTGTATGTAGGTGGGGAGGCTTGGCAGGACCAGCTACACAATTTGTAGGACCCAGTGCAAAATGAAAATATGGAGACCCTTGCTCTAAAAATTAAGAATTTCAAGACAGTGACAGCAGAACATTAAACCAATGCAGGGCTCTGTGCATAGGTTGCCACCTACAAAGCTGGCCCTAGGAGTTGGGGTAGGATGGAGAGGGGCTGAGAAAAGACAAAGGAGGGATCCCAAGACCCTGAACCTCTTTTTAAAATTTTTGATAACTGACCCAAGGAGCTACTATTAAAAAGTAACTTCCTCCTGGGTTTTTATGCCTTTTGGGGAGAAGGAAACCTCTTCTCCATAAACACTAACCCAGATAAGAAAGAGTCCAATGTTCTGTGATGACTTCAGAGACCTTAACACAGCTCCAAATGTCAATATACTTTCAATGGGCTCTGCAAATAAGAGTCCTGTGGGTAATTGCATTTTTAATAAAATACAGTTTGCAGATTGGTAGTCAAATAGATTTTCTGTTCTGAAAGCTTGGCCTTTCTTCCCAGTCCTGCCACTGCACCCTGCTCATTTGGTTTCCTTCTTGCAAATCCTTCATAATTAGGAAAAGAGTGTTCATTAACTTAAACATTCTGATATTCTCAGTTCCTGCTAATTCATTGTTTGAAAGAGCTAAATGTTATGAATATTTCCATTTATTACCACATATTCATATAGTGTCTGTTTAATGAAATGAACTAGAAGCACATTATTGTTGGACTTTGTTGGTGGTTCCATATCACAGTGATAAATAATCATATGTATGAAATATTTAAGTGAAATTTTCACAGAAAATGCACATGCATGTTGTTTTATTAAGCAACCTTTATACACGAAAGTCTAGATTTATAACGTATATTTCAGGAATCATTATTTACTTTTCAAGGTGATTTTTAAATTTGCAAAAGCATTTGCTATAGGTTTCCTTTAAAGAACAGCTTCTTTAGGTATATTTTAAAAAGACTTTCATTTAAGAAGTAATCAATTAGCACACAATTGTTCAGGATGCTGTCTTTGTGCAGAGCGAGGTACACCTGTAGTCCCCAGGAAAAGAAGTAATGTGTTTTTGAATTCTGTGTTGTTTTGTGTTTAGGACTAGTACTGGCTTCAGTATCCAACTTCCATTTCTTTAATTCTGCATTTATGGATCCCATTATGAGCGGCTTCTAACCTGAAAAAATATACAGCTTTGTCAAATGAATGCCTGTTTTTAAAAAATTCCTTTTCACAGAGCATGCAATCTGTGGGACAGTAGGGAGCTTCTCTGGTGAATCCTTCTTGTTGAGTTTTCATTGTCGGGAGTGGATAAACATTTACAGACATTAAAGGAGCAATACTTTTGAGAAAGAATCTGGACTGGTTTCTTAGTGCCCCCTGCAGGGAATATATGCATATTTCTATAAACAGGATAATTGTCAGCGTCATTGGATGTTCATTCCCTGCCTAACGTGGTACCTGATACATAATAGGATGGCAATAATAGATGAGTGTGAGACTGAGTCCAGGAAACACTTCTGTGTGAATATTCCAGAGAGTGAGATAGTAACTATTCAATTATTTGAAACTCGAGTCAAAAGAATTTCCAAACAACTAGTTTTCTATTATACATAAGAAGATGTGGTCACAGATAGGCACACAGAATATGAGACAGAGCTGCTCATGGGTTTAAAGCTCATTTATTCCTTGAGATAGTAACAACTCGTGATGATGACGATGATGATATAAATGTCATTCATTGAGCACCTACTATTGCAGACTCTTCACACTTGTCACCTCATTTAATCCTCACAATAACTTTGCAAGATAGGCATTACTATATCCATTTTACAGACTGAGAAACTGAGGCTCAAAGAGGTAAAGTAAATTCTATTAAGGCCACACATTTAGTAGCTGGCTTGAAACTTTTTGGCTCCAAAGCCTACATATTTTTTTTCCTTACCATATTACCTACACAAGGTCCTAGACCTTGCCAGTGCTTGGGGCAGGATCAGAAAGCAAATTTCTTGACTGTAATGTCAGTGTTCTTGGCTCCATGGCAGGCTGCTACCTGAACCTCAGACAAAGGGATAAAGGAAATGCTAATCATTTGATATATGTGCAAGAATACCTGTGGGATAAATTTCTGGAAGTGAACTCGAGTGAAATGGTACATGCATTTTTTAAACATTTGGATAGATCTTGCCAATTTTCCCTCCATTAAAGTCATATCAATTTACCTTCCACTAGCAATGTGTTAGAGTGCCTATTGACCCAAAATACTTATCAACATGATATATTCTGAATCTTTGATCTTTGTTAGTCCAGCGAGTGAAAAAGGGGGTTGAACATCTCTTTACATGTTTAATAGCAACTTGTGTTTCCTTTTTTGTGAATTGTCTGTTCATATTCTTTGTCCATTTTTTGGGTTGGTTCAGAAGTATAATAATTTTCCATTGAATTTATTAGAATAAATTTTTAAAATAATATTCCTTTTACTCCCTGTTTCCTTTTAGACTTTAAACTTTATTTAAAAAAATCAATGTGAAACTCAACTTTTTTGGTGTTCTGTGAGTTTTAACACATTTATAGATTAGTATAACCACCTCATAATCAGGATGTAGAGCAATTCCATCATCACTGAAAACTCTCTTGTGCTGCCCCTTTTAGTTAAGCCCTCATCACCCCTAAACTTTGGCAATCACTACTCTGTTCTCTATAGCTATCAGTTTGTCTTTTCCCAAAAGTGATGTCAATGCAACTATGCAGTGTGCAACTTTTTGAGACTGGTTTCCTTCTCTCAACGTAATGCCTTTGGGAGTCATCCCTGTTGTTATAAATATCCAAGAGTTCATTTCATTTTATTGCTGAGTGGTATCCACTGTATGGATGTACAACAATTTGTCCATTCATCCGCTGAAGGACATATGAGTTGTTTCCAGGTTTTGGTGATGATGAATAAGGCTGCTTTAAAAATCATACAAAGATTTTGTGTAAATAAAAGCTTTCATTTCTATTGGGTAAATACTCAGGTATCAGTTTCTCTTGACTTTCTCTTTTTCTTTACTACAGTTACATTTTTTCTGTTTTTCCCCCCCACATATTATAATATTCTATTGCTGTGGTCCCCAACTCCTGTACTGCAGGCTCGTACTGGTACATGGCCTGTTAGGAACTGGGCTGAACAGCAAGAGATGAGTGTTGGGCAAGCGACTGAAGCTTCATCTATATTTGCAGCCGCTCCCATGGCTGGCATCACTGCCTGAGCTCTGCCTCCCCCGCATCTGTGGAAAAACTGTCTTCCATGAAACCAGTCCCTGGTGCCAAAAGGTTGGGGACTGCTGTTCTATTATGTACTATTCATGGATGGTACATTGTAGAGACACTGTATTCTATAATCTCCCTCTGAAGATGATTTATTTTTATTTAGTACACAGTTCAATTGCTAGATGATCACCTAATAATTGCGTAGGTTTGGTTGCACATTTTTTTAATGCCGTATCTTTGGAAAGTCCAAGGTGGTTCCAAAGCCCCTTTTGTTTGGTGGGACTCAACTTGGAAGTTTTTCCTCTGTGGATCTTGTCAGGGCTTGGTTCAAGGCTAGGGCGGGTCTGGAATAGATCTTATTCTAGCATAGAGTCCTGACTCCTAAGAGAAGGCTTTCTGGTGTGTCATCTTGCTGTCTGAGGGGTTAATGAGGTGTTAATAAAGTCTAGATTGGGCTAAACTTCCAATATTCTGTAGCATTACTTGATTGCTTGTATCTGTTTCATTATCAAGCTCACAGCCACCGGTCTTTGGTAAGCCTCATGCATTCTCATCCTGTGCACATGAGCTCAGCCCTGGGACTAGGACTTTTGGGGAACACCAACACAAACTTCTTTGTTGCCCCTTTGTTGTTATTCTCCTCTCCAGTGCCCTGCTCCACAGTTTCCATCTGCTTTACCTGCCCCAAAATGTGACTTTTGCCATGTCAGCTAGGCAGGACCACTGTGCTCTGCTTATTAGACTTCAGCTCATTGTACCTCAGTTGGAAAATTATCCCCGGGCAGATTGTCCCAGTGCCTAAAAACAGTGGCTTCCTCTATTTGTCTATTTCTATAGTTTTTTTTTTTTTGTAGCATAAAGCAAATCTGGTACCGGTTACTTCTATCAGAAGCTTACTTGAATGACAGATCTAGATGATTTATTAAGGGCAACCCGAGGTCTTTTGCTTGCAACCTAACTTTTTATTAAGGACAACTTTGTTTTTTCAACTGTCAGAGAACTCTGTACTGAAGGGTACTAGGGATCTGACCTGGTTTGGTCATTCTTGTGTTCTTATGTTTGCTAAATTGAGTGGATTGGGAACCTTTTCCAAGTAGCTGAAACACAGCTTCTGTAAACTGCACTAGGTAATGAATTTTTAATTTTCAGTCCAGTTCTACCACGGCAGTAAAAACAATTTCAATTATATGCTTATTGGGAATTCCTGATTCTTATAAATTCTGAAGAGTTTTATTACAGCAGAGGTTAGATTTTTCTCCCAGCACAGCCTGACTTCAGGACAATTCTGTCCTTCTCAAAAGAGGGAGTTTTTTTTATCTGTGGGATGGAGACAAGGTCAGGGAAGAAAAGAAAGTATATAACAAAATTGGAAAACTTTCTCCTTAACTGACTGTTAAGTAATAACAAATTAAAGGTCATGTCTACTGACCTTTCAAATGTGGCCATGTCACTCTTACGCCATCATAACCAGTAGGAAAAGAAACAGGTGTTAGAATACTTCTCTACTGATGAATGACCTGATTTCCCTCTTGTTACTCTCTAGGAGATAAAGAATTGGTGTATGGTGATCCTGCAATCTTAACGCTTGTTCATTTATTTACTCATTGATTGAGACCTTTCTTGGTTTGCTATTGATACAATGTGCCATAAAACTGTGACTTTAAAATCTCAATGGCACACAACAATAGGCATTTATTTAGCTCATGAGCTGGGTTGACTGGGAGTTGGCTGATCTAAGTGAGGCTCAGCAGGAGTGGTCGAACTCTGCTCACCATATTCCTCATATTCCTTCTGGGACCAGTAAGTTGGCCCAGAAATTTTCTTCTCGTGGTTATGGCAAAGGTCCAAGAGGTTAGGTCCAACTCCATGAGCACATTTTCAGCCTTTGCTGCATTGCGTTTGCTGACATCCTTTGCCAAAGCAAAGACACATGGCTAAGCCCAGCATCAATGCAATGGAAATTTATGTTCCTCCTGTGGGAGGGAATGGGAGGAAGTAAATATTATTGAACAATAATCCAGTTTACTTCATGTCTCATCATATACTAGTCACTAAGGCTAAAAATGTGAATAAGATATCATCATTTTCCCCAGAAACCCTCAAAAAATTGATCCTGAACCTTAAGTCTAGTAATCTTACAATTAATGGAAGGTGCAGAGGTGGAGTTAAAACTCTAGTTCAAATGAAACAAATGCTAAGGCTTTTAGGATTTTTTTTTTTGCTTTTAATTTCACTCCTTGGAGGATGTTAGATGTGGATTGCTGGCAGTCTACCAGAGCATTGTGTTGAGCTGAAATCCCCTGCTATTAATAACCAGGTATACTGTGATTTTTGAGATTTAAAGCCATGGTCTCATGTTAGAAACTGCAGTTGGCCAGGAAGCTGTTTTGGTTCATAACACTTCTGCAGGCTCTTAGGCAGAGATGCTGGGGATTAAAGGAAAAACTCATAAGCTGGTCTATACAGAGGGACTCAGAGCTACGTGGCTTAGATTCAGGAACTCTCAGTAAGAAAGATGCAATAGAAAGCTGAAATATGCAAGCCATCCAACCTCTTGAAGGAACAATCTAGTGTTATTGAAATGAACGACTGCAGAGACCAAGGAAGATCTTGATGGATAACAGAGAGCAGGGCAATGGCCTGGAAATGCTGGTGCCTCTTGCCTCCCTTTCTGAGGGCCTCTCCTTCATGAATTAGTGTTGGGGTTGCAGTAAGGCCTGAGGAAGGCTCAAAAAACCCGGGCTACAGGAATGCTGAGAACCTCATGCTTTTTTTTTGAGTCCTGTAAAATTCATGAGACTAAAGTCAGAAAGCCTGAGTTGAAGGGCTGGGGATATGGTGTCCAGGATCCTCAGAATCCTCAAAGTTTCCTCCTGACCACATCCAAGGATGACTAAACAAAGGAACAGAAGTTAAATAGGAAAAATTTTATTGGGATATAAGAAAAAAGATTTCGGCTTTGTGGATCCTACCTTAGGGATATCTGCTCTGTTCCAACTCTCTTGTTTCACAGTTGAGGAAGTAAAGGGCCTCTCCTGAGGTTACATGAATCTATGGTCTGGTGGCAGCCACTAACAGTTAATATTTACTGAGGACTTGCTATGTGCTAGGCTGTTTTAAGCACTATATGTACATAATAACACTCTGTGTTCACTAAAATTCTATGAAGTAGGCACTATAATTATTCCCACCCTACAGAAGGGTAACTGAGACACTAAGATACCACATAATTAGCCAGATAGCAAGTGGGGGAGTCAGGATTCAAAATCAAATAGTCTGACCCAGAGTTTGACCTGGACTCTTAACTTCATTGCTCTGTACTGAGGTGAGAACAGTTAGTTAGACAAGGACATTAAAGGTTCTGAATAGACAAGGATATCCCTCTTCCCTGAGACTGGTAGAGCCCATAATTACAAGGAGAAAGTCCTTAAATTATCCTTATGGAAAGGTGGGGCTGGAGAATAATACTGTGGGTGGATCATCTCAGAACTGGGGCAGGAATGATGCGAAGTCTCCTGAGCTGTCCAAGGTGCTGAGAACCAACTTCATCTCAAGCATCTTTGCTTACTGTGCCCATCACCAGTGTTTAATAGCCTTTATCCTGAAAGTCTAGAATTTTAGAGCTGAATGGACTAAAATAATTAATAATCATATTTATACAATATGATAGGCATTTTAGATCTGTTATTTCACTGAGGCTTCACGACTCAGTGACCTTTCCTTTTTTTGAGGATGAGAGAGAGGAAGATAAGATACTGCCCCTGTTACAAGGCAGAATGAAACAATTACTTATTAGTAGTCTAAAAATTGGGATGCAGGAAGGGATGATATGAAAGTATTTACAGAGTCTTTGAAGTAGAACTACACAGATAATTTCCACAAGGGTAAGGGGAGTGTGAAGAAAGGGGCTGTCTGTCTCAGTAAGGGAAAACAGATCTGTGTGGCTATGTTGAAACCATCAAATACCCAGAGCACATGTTTTCAGTCCCTTTCCCACATGCTTGATATACGTCTCTGAATGATCATTTTATTTTTCCAACTGATCTGAAATAGTACCTCAGAATCCTTCCCAACACAGAGCTTCAGGCAGGCAATATCAGTTGAACAGTGCGAGCATGGGAGATAAGCTTTTTTGATCCTTCTGTAGCAGCATATTGGCGAGTGGGGTATGTGGTGGCAGTTTAGATAATCTACTCCATCATCCTTTACTTAAAATGATATGATTGGGGGTCATTAAGATAATTATTTAAAGCCATGCAACAAGTGGGTGGCAGAGCCAGAAGAAACTGAACCCAGGTTTCATGATCAGGACCCCACATCAATGACCTGTATCAAGATTTCCCCAAACTTGATTCCCGGACCAGTTGCACTGGCTGTGTCACAAGCGTCCAAGTGCTTAATAAAAATGTATGGCACCGAACTCTATGCCAAACCCAATGGAATAGAATTACTGGAAAATGGGGCCTGAATTTGAATTTTTTTAACACGATTTCTGAGTTATTGTGAGGCAGGACAAAGTTTGCACAGAATACTCATTGTCTATGTGATGTCAGTAAGATTTCATTGGGAAATTGATGCTAGCAGTAGTGTTCCTTTTATAATTGATTTAAAACATATATCACAAAATTACTTACACATTTACGTAGTTGCTCTACCCCTGTGATAATCTGCCTTTAATAAAATAGGCTACTTATTTAATACTCGACTTCTTGGCTGGGCATGGTGGCTCATGCCTGTAATTCTAGCACTCTGGGAGGCTGAGGCAGGAGGATCACAGAAGCCAGGAGTTTGAGACCAGCTTGAGCAATATGGCGAGACCCCATAAAAAATTAGCTGGGTTTGGTGGTGCATGTCTATAGCCCAGCTACTTGAGAGGTTAAGGCAAGAGGATCACTTGAGCCCAGGAGTCTGAGGTTGCATTGAACTATCATGATGCTACTGCACTCTAGCCTAGAGCAACAAAGCAAGATCTTGTCTCAATTAAAAAAAAAAAAGAATTGACTTCTTGGCATTTGAATTTTGGCTCTGCATTTATTGGCTGAATGATTTTGAATATATTTCTTAGCCCCTCACCATTCCAGTTTTCCCACATGTAAACGGGACTATATACAACACTACCTTATAAAGCTACTGTAATGTTTGTATAGACAATACTGAGAGAAAATTTAGAACATAGTCTAGCACATAGTAAGCATTTAATATATAATAGTTGTTTTTAGTGTAGGTTATTATAACAACATAGCTATGAAGATCTTCTTGCAACTTTAATTCTTTATTCAAGCATGTATTCTATCTCTTGAATTTCTGTTTTTAAAAGTCAGTATATTATGTTTAAAAACATGTTCCTTAGTCAAATACTAGTATAGTGAACATATAAAAACATGTGGCAGCCAAATTGAAAAGGTAAGAAGCCATCATAGCATGAAGGGGTCTCATATGTCATGCCGAGTAGTTTGAATTTTATCCTGCAGGCAATAGGAAGCCATTGGAGATTTTGATCTGGAGACTGAAGAGACACAAACAGTGTCTTGGGAAGATTAATTTGGCACAGGATGCATTTCAGACAGGTAGGCCAGTTAAAAAATTATAGCAGTAGCTCATGTAGGAGGTGATAAGCTCCTGTATTAAGTGTGGCTATGGAGAGTATGAAGGCAAGAAGAGACCTGAAAGGTCATTATAAAGGGAAATAGAAAATATCTGGGTAATGGATATAGGGAAGAAGTAAGAGATGAAGATAATTGTGGGGTTTCAAGCTTGAGTGATGAGAAAATTGATGGTATCCTTGACAGAAATAAAGATATCTAGAGGGATACCTAGCTATGGGTGGGAGATCAGTCTACATCTTGATCCTGTTTTACAAATTGCAAAGACACGGTAATAGGCAGATGCATCCATTCCTTTATACATGAGCCAGTTTGAGTTAACTTTTCATCAAGTAATCTGAATACGATTTCTTTATGAAATTCCACACCCACCCCATCCTATTTTTTTTTTAAATTACATTTTTATTTTATTCCTTGTTGTATTGGGGGTTTTTAGTTGCAAGCAAAAGAAACTGCCTCTGGCTGACTTAAAGGGGAAAGGAATTTATTCAAGTGATTTTATTTTGCTCACAGAGTCACCAGGCAGGCTGGAGATCTAGGCTCAGAATATGGACAGAAACAAGGGCTAATGGGCAGCAGCCACCGCCACAGCCAAGAGCATGCTAAGCCCTGGTTTGCAAAGACACAGCTGTCTCCATTCACTGTGGAGTGCTGGATTCCATGACTTGCATTGCCACTAGCAGTGGGCAGAGGATGCTGTCCCTGCTTTGCTGTCTTTGGACACTGGAAGCTTCTGTTGCCATTATTGCTCCCACTTCCAGAATATTAATAGATTCACCTCTCTTCCTACTTATTTGTATCATTAGTTCCTTACTCAAAGTCCAATGTAGGGGCATCTGATTGATCAAGCCCAGGTTTTATGCCCTAGCCATGAGGAGGCTGGGATAGGAGTGTCTTGCCTTTTTAGGGTGGGAGGTGGACCCTGTCTCCTCCTAACATTCCTAAGATGGGACATCTACAGTCATAGGCAGGACATCCAGATATTTGACAGCCAAAACAAAACTAAGCATATGAACAAGAAAACACAGCAATAGTCAAAGTCTACCACACATGCCTGTAGTTTATATTTTATATCATGAGAGCAGAGTATCTAGAAATACTTTTTTTATTTTCTGTTTAGTTAGTTTCAGATATAGATATAGAATGTCCCAAGAATCAAAGCACTTGCAGCTACAGCTAAAAAGGTCAGAAAATTGCCCCGTATTTCATGGCTAGGGTTGCTCAAATTGTAGCCTATTACAGACTGAAACAGACCACCATTTGACCTTTTCATGTGGCAGGATGTTGCATTATCAGAACTCCCTCTTTCTATGATTTTTTTTTTTTTGCCCTTCTACCCTTTCCCACTTATTTGAATTCAGGCCTGAGAGGAAAAAAAATAAAGACAAAAGATATGGCCTGAAATTTTAGGTTTGGGGAGAATGGATTCTAACTTTGAACTTAGTGAGGAAAGAGTTTTCTCATTTATCTGAGCAGAACGTTTGGACTGGGAATGAGGTTGCTTGAATCCTAATCTTGGGCAAGCCCCTGTGTCTCTTTGAACCTGAGATTGTTCATTGATGGGGTTCCTGGGTTTGGATGCAGGCAGACCCAGATTTGGGCTCCAGCTCTTTCACTTATGGACTGGTGTCAAACTGGGAATATCACACGCTTAGCCTCATTCTCCTCATGGGAGAAAGAAGGATAATAATGGTGTCCTCTTTGTAGATTTATTATGTGAATTAAATAAGGCAGTGTTTGAAAAAATTCCAGAAAAAAATAGGATGGTTGTATCCTAGATAATTTTTCAGGACTTCCTAGGTGTCTGAGAATCTGATATTTTGCATCATTTGCAGAGTGATCTACACAGTATGTGCATGTATATTTTATAGTTCATGTAGTATGAAAGTGAGAGTGGGTCTCACAGGGACAGGTATTCTCAGAAAGTAAAAAAGAAAAAAACCTCTTTTCTCCTTTTTTCCATTCCACAATCTATGAGCATAGTGCTGTTTAAAATACTGTGAAAGATGCTCAGAAATGATATGTAGAATACATATTTAATGTATGTATTAAACAAGGAGCTAATGACCCAGGTGAGGAGGCCAGAAAGGCAAAGTTCTATATTGATATGAGTTGAAGTACAGAATAACGATTGAGGCAGTGTCATGATGGCAGGAGTGTGGGGGGGGGGTGCGGTGACCTGAGAAGAGGGACGAGCTTCCCTGAGCAGGGTGGACAGAGCCAGCTCCCTGCATTTGCAGAGGAGTTCCCTAAATAGCGTAGTTGAGTTTATACTGGGTGGCGTGGCAGCCTTGCTATCTCTAAGGCTGACAGATTTGACTATGAGAGCTGAGGTGTTCACATCCCATCCCAGGTTGGGGAAAGTCACTGGTGTGGTGATTTTAAAATATGTCATCAAATTCTTTGACAGCCTCCCATTAAAAGATGGGATCTCATTCCCCTTCCCTTCAGTATGAATTGGCCTTAGTGACTCTCTTGTAATGAACAGAATGTGGCGAAAGTGACTCAGTTGACTTCCAAAGCTATGTTAAAAAAGGCAATATGGCTTCTAGCAGGCGCTCTCTCTCTCTCTCTCTCGGGATGCTCATCTTTGAAACCCAAGCATCATACTATGAGCAAGCTAGGCATTCACATGGAAATCTGTGGGCCCAGTGAGGTGTCCGCTGAGAGCAAGCATTGCATCAACGGCCAGACATGCAAATGGGTAAGCCTTCAGATGATGCCAGCCCCCAGCCTTCAAGCCATGCCAGAGGACACAAAATAGAGCAAAGACCAGTTGTTCCCACTGAACACTACATAAATTGCTGGATTGTGAGAAAAATAAATGTGTGGTTGTCATAAGCAACTAAGCTCTGGGTGTTTTGTTACAATATCAATGGATAAATGGAACACCCAGTGACCTTGGACAACTACTTCAGGGAGCAGGGAGCTTGCTCCTATGGCATGGAAAGCAACCTCATGTAAAATTGCTCTTTTCTGGTTTAGAAGGAAGGTGGACACTTGGGCTTCCTGAAAATCTATAGAGAGTTGCCTGGTGGGGATCTGAGTGCTTGAATAATGATAAGAAAAGGAAGTAAGGATCACATTTAGAGTGTTTATAATTGTAGATAGGGGAGGAGAGGCCAACATTATTGTTAGCAAAATTGGCTTGCTTTCAGGTTTGCAACATAAATGATCCAATCCTGTGTCATTCCCCATTTATAGTTTGGTCCCTAAGATCCCTGAGATGGTGCACATATAATGCTCCTAGAATGGTGCTAAGTGCCTTATGGGGTAAAAACCTTTGTCATTTTCCTGTGGGATCCTTTTTTCTCACTACCTTACCCACTCTTTCCAGGTGCATAGACGCCTCTTATTGAGTGTGTCAAAAAATCAAACGCATTACCTTTCCTCTGAAAATTGCTTTACATTCTGCCTTTGGAGCTTAGCTAGTGACATTATCCTCTTCTCAGTTGAAGAGCAATTTGGGGTTACCTTTGCTTTTTCCTTTCCCTTCATCTTTCCCCACTCTAGCCAAATGAGAACTAAGTCTGATTGATTCAATTTCTGAAATGCTTCTCGAGTACTTTCCTTTTTCTCCATTCTTTTTCTCCATTCTGTAGAGCACAGAGAAGCTTAGAGAAGTTAATTCCTTTTGCCTAGGGCTATATGGTTTGTATCCGGTGTGTCCATTTCACTTTTATGGAGGAGAAGATGTAGAGAATTAGGAATTTTTGTATATTTTTTGTTGGATCATACGTCGGTACAATTTCTATGGTGGACAATTTGATAATTTCTATCAAAATTTGAAATGCACATGGCTTTGACCCAAAAATTTCACTTCTAGGTTTTATCCTACAGGTTCACTTTATCATTTACATGTTCATTTTTATGAATAGTTATTCATTGCAGCACTGTATATAATTGTAAAAGATGAGAAAGTACCTAAATGCTCATTTAATAGGTGACTAGTTAAATAAATAATGATACATTCATACAATGATGCAATGTATACATTCAAACAATACTATGTGAAACTATTTTAATGAATTTATTTATTCATTCATTGCCTTTTTCTTCCCACTATAGAATAAACTCCCTGAGACCAGGTCCCTTATTTATCTCATGTTCTACCCAATATCTAGCTCAAGCCTGACATGTAGATGCTCAATGGGCATTTGCTGAATGAATGCCTAAGTGGTTGGGCAGATAGCTGGATTTAGAGGCCAGGAGGACAGAGGTTTGGATACTGTTAGCATATAAATGATTGAAGCAATAAGAGGAGAGATCATCTGAGGATGGTGTAGAGATGAGAGTCAAGCACAGAACCTGTCAGATGTTCCATGATTTCACTCTCCAACCAGCTTTATCCTAACTAGATTTGAACAAAATCTCTGCCTTCCCTTTGGGAAACAGAAGAGTGTTATACTTAAGAGCAGGGGCTCTGGGATCCACTGCCTGAGTTTAAATCCAAATCCTATAATTTAGCAGCTCTGTGACCTTAGTCCAGCCCTTTAACTTTGCTGAGTCTCAGAGTATCCTTATATAACAGGTCTAATGATAGTACCTAACATATAGGCATTTTGTGAGGGTTAAGATAGAGTATAGCCTAGCACTCTATAAGCCTTAAATAAAAATTAGTTATTCTTCTTCTAATTATTATTATATATTTATTTATTTTTAAATTTTAAATTTCAGAATATTATGGGGGAACAAACACTTTGGTTACATATATTGTCTTTGCACCACCCGAGTCAGAGCAACAAATGTGTGCACTGCACCTATTAGGTGTGAATTTACCCATCCACTCCACCCCCCTCCCACCTGTCTGACATCTGATAAATGTTACTTTCATATGGGCACATAAGTGTTGATCAATTAGTACCAACTTAGTGGTGAGTAGATGTGGTACTTGTTTTGCCATTATTGTGATACTTCACTTAGAAGAATGGGCTCCATCCAGGATAATACAAGAGGTATTAATTCACCATTGTTTTTTATGGCTGAGTAGTACTCCCTGGTACACATATACCACATTTTATTAATCCACTCATGTATTGATGGGCACTTGGGTTGTTTCCACATCTTTGCAATTGTGAATTGTGCTGGATCAAATGGTAGTTCTACTTTTAGCTCTTTGAGGTAACTCCATGTTACTTTCCATAGAGGTTGTACTAATTTGTAGTGCCACCAGCAGTGTATGAGTATTCCCATCTCTCCACATCCATGCCAACATTTGTTGTTTTGGGACTTTTCGATAAAAGCCTATCTCACTGGAGTTAAGCGATATTTATTTGTGGTTTTGATTTGCATTTCCCTGATGATTAGAGATATTTAGCATTGTTTTATATGTTTGTTGGCCATTAGTCTGTCGTCTTTTGAAAAGTTTCTGTTCATGTCCTTTGCCTACCTTTTAATGGGGTTGTTTTATTTTTTATTGTTGATTTTCCTAAGTGCTATATAGAGTCTAGTTATTACTCCTTTATTGGATGTGTAGCATGTAAATATTTTCTCCTATTCCATAGGTTGTCTGTTAACTCTAATGATAGTTTCCTAGGCTGTGCAGAAACTTTTAAATTTGATCAGGTCCCATATATTTATTTTTGTTTTTGTTGTGATTGCCTTTGGGGTCTTCTTCATAAATTCTTTGCCTAGGCCGATGGCTATAATAGGTTTTCCAACATTTTTCTTCCAGGATTCTTATAATTTCATGCCATAGGTTTAAGTCTGTTATCCACTGTGAGTTGATTTTTGTGAGAGGTGAGAGGTGTAGATCCTGTTTCAGTCTTCTACATGTGACTATGCAATTTTCTCAGTATCATTTATTGAATAGGGATTCTTTTCCCCAGTGTATGTCGCTGTCTGCTTTGTCAAAGACCAGATGGCAGCTCTTATGTTGACCTGCTGTCTTCACCTCTTCCCAATGGAGTGGAGTGAGTTTGGTCCCCAAGCTTAAGCTCCAAGCTGATGGATTATACTTGTGGGTATGAATCCACTGCTCCCTAATATCTTGAGATGGAAGGCACTGTGTTTAGCTATGGGGTTGTTCCCACTGCCATTGATTGTAGTTTGCATGGAGGAGCCAGTTACTGAGGTAATAATCTATTGTGCCTGTGGTAGGCTCTGGTCCCCCAGGTTGAGTATATGAATGCCCCAAGCTTTGGGAGGGGCCTCCCAGGGGTTGCTTGGACCTTGCTCCCCCATGAGATGGGGGGAGGAGCAAGACTGATCATAGCTGCTTGTGAGAGCCCGGGTGTGTGAACCTCTATGGGGCTCAGAAATTGCTTATCCGGCTGCTAGGGGGAGCTGCTGATATGGAGTTCACGGCTGTCTCTCCAAGCTTCAAGGGCTGCTCCTGATGGGAGGGGCATACTTGTGTCATTGCTGAGAGCTCTAGCCAGGCTTTTTCCAACCCTGTCCACAAACCCAGATACTTTCCCCTCCGATTGGTCTGCTAGTGTTTCCTGTCCGCCCAAGATGGGCTCTAAAGCTTCCCCACTGTTTGAGTACCTGGCTTGCTGTTGTATGTCTCCACGTGTTGCTGGCAGATAGGGGGATCTCCAATTGTGAACCCCTTTTCTGCCACTAGACCCCAAGGTAAGGCAGGTGGGCCTCTCTATCCCCAGAAGTCTCTACCAGGGAATGCTCCCACCAGGGGAATATTGGCAGCTCAAGGAACTCTTGGTTCAAGCTGAACTCCCTAGTAAAGTGAGTTGGGGTGGGGGAAGCTGCTCTGATTGAGCCTGCAGCCCCTGAGGCATTCAGTTGCCATGGGAAGCAATACTTACTCAAACTGAGTCACAATGGCACAGCAACCTCCAATATGGTGGCTCTCCGGGGGGAGAGGGTAATGGGGCTGACCCACCCACCCCTGCTGTCTTGTGCCTCTCCACACCCTCCCAGGGGGCATGGGCTCTCACTTGCTGCCCAACCTTGGAACCGGGATCTCTCCCCCATGCCTCCCTGACCCACTATCTGTGCCATGAGCAGGTGAATGTGCCAAACGCCTGTGGACAGGAAGATCACAAACTGAGGTTGCATTGCTGTCTGGGGGTGGAAATGCACCCCCGGTGCTGAAAGCAGGTCACTCAGCACAGAGAACTCTTGGAGCTGCTATGGTTTAGGGAAGGGGCTGCGGACTTCCTGTACCACTCTCAGGTTTGGGGGGCACCTATTCACCCTCCTGTTCAAGCTGTGGCTGCAGCAGCCTGACCACTCTCCTCTCCTGCGGCAGTGGCCGTGCTGACCGAGGCAGGCTGGTCTGGGAGTGTGCTCTGGTTGTGGGGAGCTAAGTCACTCAGTGCAAGGCGCTTTGGTGCTTGCTATAGGGTAGGTGTGGCCACATGGCCATGAGGGGCTTGAGCCAAAATTACTTCCTGGGATGCCAGGAGTGAAGGAGGTGCAGAGGAGGAGGTGTCCAGATGCAGGGATGCCAACTCTCTGGTCTCTCATGGCATTCCCCCGTGCAATGAGAGCCCTGTGTCCCATCGCTGGCCTGAGGCACCCAGGTGGGGGAGGGGGGAAAACCCCTTACTCTGTCCCTGGGCTCCAGAACTCCTGGAATTAGTTTGCATGATTACTCCCTTCTGTCTTCCTCTCTCTCAGCTGCTCAGTACTTCCTGAGGGTGTTCCCGGACTCCACTGGTGTCCATCCGTAGCGTCCACTTCCAAGCCGTTATCACTCTCTACTCTCCTTAGTCTGACCCTCAACTCTTCTGCTAGGATGGTCTGACAAACTTTGTCTCTAGTTGGCCGTCTTGGCTTCTTCTCCTCTGTTCTTCTAATTATTAAGAATAGTATTTAAATGCACTGACCCAAGTGTGAATGATTGTAATAAAAATGCAGGCATTTTTATGATATTTTATGATTACTGAGGTTCTTCTGCATTTATCAATTAATTCAATTTGCACAACAAACTAGCATCTGAGATATCATTGTCCCTATTTTTTAATGTCCCGGCTAAAGAAATGGCAAAACTTGGACAAGAACCTAGATTTTATATTTCCCAAGTCCAGCAGTCTTTCAGACTGAAGAATCAGAAGGAGACTATCAGGTACAAAGATTTAGAACTGACATTCATTCATCTTGGATAAAACGGACTTATCCCTGAAGTGGTTGGATGCCAAGCCTTCGAACTGTATGTATCCTAAAAATTTCCAGCATTCAGTGAAGAATGTCACTCTGAAATGGCTTATTTGGACAGCAACATTGGATCAGTTGAAGTTAATCTTTTCCATTTCTTCATTCAACAGGTATTTGTAGAGCTTTGTGATAGGTACTGTGTGGGATACAGAGAAGTACAATTTATAGATTTTGCCCTTTAAGGTTTTATTGCTTAATCGAAATGAGAAGAGGGCAGAGAAACACAGTGTGAAACTGTAGCTTGATAGAGCAGAGTCTGAACTTTCAGTCCCTGTGGTTGAAGTTTAGGGAAAATCATATGAAATATGGACCATATTTCCTCTTAATCAAGCGAGCATCACTTGGAAGAAAATCAGTAATGTTGCTTTCCTGTCTTGGACTGGCTAGTTCAGAGTAAGGAGGAGATGGTTGAAGGTACAAGGGAATGTTTCTTGCCACGTGTTACGACATAGAGTGCCTGTGTGATACTGGAAGGTGGAAGAAACAAGACTGGGTAAGCCCACCCAGGTCGCTGCTTCCCAACCCCACTTTGACTTTCAGGAGTAAGAGAAAGGCCATTGATTTCTACCCTACACAATCATTGACTGAAGGTTTCCTTTGACTAAGGCAAGGTGATAGAGTCTGGAAAGATACACACAAGGATAAGGACTTCTCCCTGCCCTTGAGGAGCAGAGGCAGCAGTATACGATCATATCACTGCTCTTGAGTCAGCCTGCCTGGGTTTGTATTCAGTTCCTACCATTTAGCATCTGTAAAATCTTGGACAAGTAACTTCACTGCTCTGTGTCTTGGTTTCCCAACCTAGGAAGTGGATGTGATAATGGTGAGGATGATATGAACGAATCCATGTAAATCCCATAGCACTATGCCAGGCATGTAATAAGCATGCAATAAAGATTAGCTCTTAGTAGTAGTATATAAAAGCATAGAGGAGTGCTATAGTCTCAGTGTGTGTGTCCCCCAAAAATTCATATTGGGGGTTGAATTTCTAACCCCCAAGGAGTTAGTATTAAGAGGTGGGGACTTTGGGAAATGACTAGGTCATGAGGGAGGAGTCTCACGAATGAGATTAGTGCCCTTATAAATGAAGCCCAAGAGATCCCTCATCCCTTTCACCATGTGAGGACACAGTTAGAAGGTGCTGTCTATGAACCAGAAGGCAGACCCTTTCAGACACTGAATCTGCTGGTGCCTTGATCTAGGACTTCCCAGCCCCCAAACTGTGAGAAATACATTTCCGTTGTTTATAAGCCACCTAATTTATGGTGTTTTGTTATAGCAGCCCAAACAGACTAAGACAAGGAATTAAGATTCCTTTTAGGGTGTAGAAAGTTGGAATAAGTATCATTTAAATTTTGGCAATAAAAGCCAGCTAAAGTACAAAATCCTGTTTTTACACTCACTAGAGAGCTGAGGTCACAGAGCAAGCAAATCGCCTGAATTTTAGGAAGGGAGAGGTCCCTTCCCAGAGACACTGGACCTGTGGACTGTCCCCTCTGTGATATATATATTACAGGGGGAAGAAAGGCGGCTCCTATATAAATAAGTAAGAATAAATCAACTAACATTTAAAGAAGTTTCATCAGGCTGAGTATGAGGTAGCATGAAAGAAGAGAACCCCAGGGACCCCTGATACAAGGGCAGTTTGCACCCATTTTCCAGCTCTTTTCTATGGACTTTCACCAGGTGCTCACAAGAAAGTTTAGGGGCAGAGCAAGAAACCAGAGAGCACCATCCTCACTGCAGCAGGTATGGAGGAGGGGATTAGCCACAGAGATGAAAGCACAAAACCAAAGCCTCTTGCCCAGAGCCATATATTTTGTACAGCCAAACACTTAAACTGCTGGGGAAGGCAGCACCCTGTAACTCTCAGGGAATACATAAAGACTCATTGTTGCTACAGGGAAAGGCAGACACTTAAGAGATCAGGCCTAACTGCATGAGCACATTTCCAGTCTCTGCTGCATGACATTTGCTAGGTTGATTCAGTAGACTGACCAAAGAAGAGGCATGTCCATTTCCTGGCAGAAATACTATTAACCTTACTGTTCTACACACAACATCTGGCATTCAATATAAAATTCTGAGACACACAAAAAAGCAATGAAAAAACTCATTGCTGAAAGACAAAGCAATCAACAGAACTAGATTTAGAGTTGACCAAGATGTTAGAACTATCAGTCAGGGACTTCAGAGTACTTAGATTTAATATGTTGAAGTATCTAGCGGAAAAGGTGGACAACATATATGAACATATGGGGAAGTTTAGGAGAAATGGAAACTATAAGAAAGAGTCAAATGGAAATGCTGGAAACAAAAAAACCCCGCATAAATCATATATAAAGAACTCCTTTGATGGGTCATCAGTAAACTTGACACAGCTGAGGAAAGAATCAGTGAACTGATGACAGGTCCATAGGAATTATCCAAACTTCAGTGTGATGAGAAAACAAACAACAGTGTCCAAGAGCTATGACATATAGTTTGGAATCTGTGTAACTGAAATCCCAGAAAGAGAAGAATAGAGCAGAAGAAATATTTGAAGAAATGATGGCTGATAATATTCCAAAAATGATAAAAGACATAAAGCTATGGATCCAGGAAGCTCAGAAAACTCTTTTCAAGCAGGATGATAAAAACAAACACCCCTGCCCAATAACAAAAACTAGAGAAACCCAACAAAAACAAACACAAATGAGCCACTTTCAAATTGCTCAGAACCAATAGTAGCAAGAAAATATTGAAAACACCCAGAAAAAAAGGACATATAACATACATTAAAATAAAGGTAAGAATTATAACCGACTTCTTTCAGAAGATATACAAGTTAGCAGGCAATAGAGTGCCACATTTTTAAAAGGAAAAAACCCCAACAAACCATGACCACCCAGAATTTTATACCCGGTGAAAGGATCTTACAAAACTGAAAGTAAAATAATGAATAATGTTTCAGATAAACAAAAGCTGAGAGAATGTATTACCAGCAAATCTGTGCTACAAAAAATGTTAAAAGAAAGTTCTTCAGGCATTAGTGATAGGACACAAAGCAAAAACTTGACTGTAAGCAAAATAATAAAGAGCTCTGAAGTTGGTAAAATGAAGATAAATAGAAATCATATACTTATTTTTAATCATTCTAAAAGATAATTGACTGCCTAAAGCAAAAATAGTAATAATGTATTTTGGGATAAAATGTATGTAAGGGTAAAGTATATATCAATGAAATTACAAAGGATGGGAGGAAAGAATTGAAGAATACTGCTGTAAGATTCTTATACTCTATATGAAGTAATATATTATTTGAAGGTAGACTGATAAATCCTAGGATAGCAACTGAAAATATTAGAAAAAGAGATATAAATAATAAGCAAATACTGGAGCTAAAATAGAATCATAAAAAATACTCAGTCCAAAAGCATGGACAGATAAAACTCATGATGCTTTGGGGGGAAATGGTGAGAAGTCTGGTAAAGTTGTTAAATGTATAGAAAGTGGGGTGTGGGTATGGAGTGTTGGGTTAAATCTAGTAAAGCATATAGGGCTTGATTATAAAGAACTTTATAAACTAGTCTAAATTAGGGATATATCTTTCGAATAGTTAATAAAATAAAGCTTTTTCTCCCACCAAATTTAAAAAAATAAAGATTTTTCAGCAAAATTGGTTTTGTGGTACTCCTTAGATTCCATTTGATCCAGCAATAGCACTATTAGGCCTCTACCCAAAGGAACAAAAGACATTCTATAATAAAGACATCTGCACTTGAATCTTTATGGCAGCACAATTCACTATTGCAAGGATGCAGAAACAACCCAAGTGCCCATCAATCCATGAGTGGATTAATAAAATATGGTATATGTATACAATGGAATACTACTCGATTATTAAAAAACTACGGTGATCTAGCACCTCTTATATTTTCCTGGATAGAGCTTGAGCCCATCCTCCGAAGTGAGGTATCACAAGAATAGAAGAATAAGCACCACACGTACTCACCATCAAATTGGTACTAACTGATCAACATTAAGGTGCTCACATGTAGTAATATTCACTGGGAGTTGGGGGGATAGGGGTGGGTAAACTCACAACTAATGGACACGGTGAGCATTATATGGGGGAAAGGGCATGCCTCCAATCCTGGCTTGGGTGAGGCAAAGTCATAACATGTAACCAAGATGTCTGTACCCCCAAAATATCCTGAAATTAAAAAAAAGATTCAATTTCTTTAAATGATAGATGTGGCTAAGGATAAACTTATGAGGTTCACAAGGATGCTTGAATGCTATTCTCTTCAGAAAGTAATGTTATTTCAAACTTTTGGAGAAAGGGTAGTTTAATCAGAGGTATGAAACTTACTTTCGAATAGAAACCAGTCACAATGTTTAGGGGTATTTATTTATTGCTTATCTTGTATCCATCCCTTAGTCCAGCTTTTTATGGTGTATCACAATATTCCAAGCCATGTGGTTTGGGTGGCAGGGGCCTGCCTATCAGCTGCAGGGACAGTCTCTGAAGCCCTAAGACAATCAGCACATCCTACACCCATGATCATAGTGATTGGCTCTGGGATGGGCCCATAATCCAGGTTAGACCAATCAAGAGAAGACCACATTCTGGGATTTTAAGTTATCCAGTGAGCAGATTATTGCCATGTGAACATGGAAGTTTCTGGCCACTACCAGGAGAAAATGTGCCTGATTTCTGAGGTTTAAAATGTTAAGAAATGTTGAGAGTCTGGGATTCCATTGAGACCTGGGTAAAACCTCTCCTGAAGCTTGATCTCTTAATCTAATGCACCATCTTTTTTATTTAACCAGATTGCATATGTCTTTGCAACTAAAAGTGTTCTGTGTGTACAACTGGTAATTTCAGATAATTAGATTTTCCTTCATTCTGGCTTCTTTCCCTTGTTCAAAATCCTTCTAGAGTTTTCCTGCCCTTCACCCTTCTGAGATATCATTTCTAGCTTTCTTTTGGATGAAAGGTCAGTGGTCTCCCCATTTTCTCACAGGGTGTCACTTATTCCAATTGACATTTACACTTGAGTAAACCTTAAACTTCTCTGACCTTTTTTAAAAGCTAGATTTTAAAGAGATATTTTCTCCGTTTTAAAACAGTGTATTATTGTTGCTTTTCTTTGCAAAAGGCCACAATGATCCTTCCAGATTTTTTTGGCTACTTTGTGTGGCCATTTAGACTTTCTTTTCCCTCTTAAGAATGGGGTTCAGCTTTTCTCTCTTTTCCCCTGCAGTGTGCGATGCAGATGTTTTGTAGGCACATGGGAGTTACTTAACAGGAAGTTTAAAAAATATTTAGCCATTTCCACACACCATTTTTAGTCATGTGAAATAAATAAGAGAATAAATTAGCCCTTAAATATTCCATTTAGTGTTGAAAATGAAAAACAACAGATGTAGGTATTTGAGTGGGATAAAATATTGCTAGATAGAAGTCTGAAGTCTGGCCTTGTTTGCAAATTCAATGCAGTTTGAGAAAGATATGTTGAGCCTGTTCCCTTCGCCAACTTTTGGTAATCCACAGGCAAAAGTCGAATAAGACATAGACTCAGAGTCCACCTGTCAGGGTTAGTCCTAAGAAAATTTTCAGCTCGTCTGTCTGTAAATGATTCCAAATTCCTCTTTCCACTTGGGGATGGTGTTTCTCATTTGACTTTTTGTTCACTGTCCAGCTTAATCAAGCACTTCCCATAGGCCCTTCTCTGTCAATGCCATCTTAGGTTGAGTCTACTACAGGCACTGTGCCAAATGCTTTACTCACGTATCTCATTTAACTCTTACAGCAATCTGTGAGATGGGCATGATCAGCGTATGTGAGGAAATGGAGGTTTGCAAGGTTAGGAACTTGCCTGGGGTCCTTGAGCCCGTGAGTAGTGGAGCTGAGGTCCAAACCTAGGTTTGTCTGAGTGCAGAACCATGAGCTTAACCTTGGCCAAGAAGTCCCTTTCACTGACACAGAGGTGTGGAAGGCTGATAGGGCAAATGTCCCTGAATTATTATATCAAACATTTTTTAATCAGATAAATCTGTAAGTCCAGGGAATCAATCTCACTTGGGTTAATTTCATGCTGGTGTAATAGTCCATTGGGGAACCACGAAGGGTTGGCTGGTACTCCTACAATCACAACCTGTTTGGGCCGCCATCTTCCCCTGGGTTGTTTATATTCTTAGAAACTCTTTGGGTACTGTAAAGTCTTCCCCTAGTGTTTAATAATTGTAAATTCTTTTCTGTAACATTATTTGCTTTATTCATAAGGTCTGTTGGTTGTGAGATATTTTCTCTATATAAAATATATATTATATGATATATTTATATGTCATATAAATGGATATATTTGATTATTCCCATATATTATATATTAGGTTGGGTATATTATATATTAAAATATATATAACATATAGTATCTAACATATATATGTACTATATATTAGGTTATAGATCTAACTAAGTCTCCCCAGGAACCTCTAATCTCCAGCTCTCCCCATATTTAGGATCCCTTTGACATCTTTTTTGGTAAGTTTTAATATTTATTTATTTATTAATTTCAGAATATTATGGGGGTACAAACATTCTGGTTACATGTATTCTTTTTGTATAGTTTGAGTCAATGTTATAAGTGTGCCTGTCACCCAGATACTGTGCATTGTACCTGTTAGGTGTGAATTTACCCAACCCCTCCCCCTCCCCCTCCACCTGCTTGATTTCCCTTGAGTTTTATGTCTATATGTGCACATGAGTGTTGATCGATCAGTTACAGTTTAATAGTGAGTACATGTGGTGTTTGTCTATCCATTCTTGTGATACTTCACTTAGAATGGTCTCTAGTTCCATCCAGGTTGTTACCCCTTTGACGTCTGCTTTCTTTTCTTTGTTGAATACCCTCAGGACTCTGAGAGATCTTAGGTTCCCAAGCTGCTTGCATCTTTCATTGACATGCCAGCAGCAGCTTTTCATTCTCTCTTACCCAGAGACATCTCCCTCCCTCCCTTCTCCATTTCTCTATGTCATTGTCACTAGTCACTATCTTGGTAAGTTTTGGCTAATAAAGTCTTCACAGCCCCCTTTCTGGATGTGCTCGCTGGTAGATGTGCTTGAGCAGTCCTCTTGGGTCTGCTGTCTACTATTTAGCTCTGAGAAACATGCAACAGAATCCCTCAGAGCAGAAAGTCATGCTGCCAGAATGACCCTAGGCTAGGATCCGGGGCCTGAGGAAGACTTAGATCCCTTTGCACTTGCTAGCTCTCAGATTTCCCATGTACTGTGGATGTAGTTTTTTTTTTTTTGAGACAGAGTCTCGCTCTGCACTAGAGTGCAGTGGCATCATTATAGCTTGCTGTAACCTCAAACTCCTGGGCTCAAGTGATCCTCCTGTCCCAGCTTACTACCCAGCTAATTTTTTTATTTTTGTAGAGACAGGGTCTTGCTTTTGCTTAGGCTCCTCTCCTGAGCTCAAGCCATCTTCCCGCCTAAGCCTCCCAGCTTGCTAGGATTACAGGAGTGAGCCATGGTGACCCCTGTGGGTGGAGCTTTAATACCCAGGCTTTTAAAACTGAAACCCCTCTGGGGAGTTAATACCACAGTGGATCCCTCTCTAGGTGCCATTCTGTGGAAAGGGGATGTCTCACCAAGCCACCCTTCAGGGTTCTGGCTCTTTCTGAGGTGGGAACCTTGGGTGTGATAGAATGAAACTCTTTTTGGGCTAACTTTATGCCAGGCTAATAACAGGGTGCTTGTCATTATTGGCCCAGAGGAAACTTTGAAACTGTGTCAATGCCTATAGCAGGAATCCTTTGAATGATTGGAGGACTGATTCCCACTGGAAAACCCCACTCACCTGGCTTGTCATGGGAGGTTTATTCCTGTGAACACCCTCCTCCCAGGGAGAGGGGAACTCACACAGACAGGTCAGCCCCTTACTCTGGGTATGTTCAGAGATGGGGGTATCAACCCATAAAGGATCAACTCATCAGGGCTCAGATTTCTACCTTTGTGATACTTTAAATGTTCTTCAAGTTTGTCTAAGAAATCCTCCTATTAGATATTCACTTGATCTGACTTAAGATCTTAAGATACCTTTTTTAAATTTGACCTTTGCAAACAATGTCCTGAGTTAGGTTTTGCGAGGGCATTGCTGTATAATGTGGGGGTGAATATTTAACCAACAGGCCCTGGTTTGTGCTAAAAGCTAAGTTATCTCATAAGTCCAACGTGTAGAAAGATGCCAACCAAGGGAACAGATAACGCAGAGAGCAAGCTATTTCTGGAGGGTTTTTTAAAAATCATTTTATCCCATGACAGGGGTTAGAGAGAGAATGTCTTCATACTGTTAACTTCATTAAAACAAAGCATGAGAGAAGAAAAATATTGCTGACGTCAATCACGACATGCTACTCTGACTTAATGAGAAAACTGCATTTCTAGTAGTAAGAATTATTTTGTTCGCCTTCACGGAAGAAGTGTTATTGAGTGTTCTCCAGATCTCCAGGGAATCACTTATAAAGTGGGGTATTTTGCACATTGGGTAAACCATAAATCTTGTTGACCTTCTTAGAGTCAGAAGCATTTAAAGGCATATCACTCCCTTTTTCTTGCAAAAAGTCACCTCTCAGTTATTATTTCTAGACACCGGGCTTCACCATCAATACAAGTAATGTGGTTTCTTCTGGCCAGTGGTGACAGATTGGTTTTTAAGGAGTCATAGAATTTTAGAGTGATTGTCCTTATGAGTCCTACTAGATGAATTTGACTTGCCAGACAGTTTACCAAAATAATTCAGATGCTAATATGTTTGTACATTCTCCAACTGTGAATATGAGAAGCAGATAATTCACATCTGCATCAATTTTAATTTCTTCACGTGGAGAAAGGACATAAATACGAACCTGATGGTTAGCTCATTGAGGGCAGGGATCTGTAGCTTATCTTTTTGTATCCTTAGCACTTAATGTTCACTTATCCATTTAACAATGATTTCATCCAGCAAATACTTACTGAGCACCTACTATGTGCCAGCTACTATTCTAGGTGCTTGGGATATAGCAGTGAACAAAACATAAAATCTTTGCCCTGATGGAGCTTGTATTCTAGAGGGAAGATAAAACAAAAATATAATACATAGGTATGAAGAAGAAAAAGAGCAAACAAGAGGAGAGAGAATGGACATGTCAGCAGAAAGGACATGTCGGTGTGCGTACACGTGTGCTATTTTATGTTGGTGGCTTCTGTGAAGTGGTGTCATTTAAACAGAGACTGAAAGAAGTGCAGAAAACAGCCATGTGGCTAACAGCCATGTGGGAGGAGAGTTCCAGGCAGAGGGAATAGCTAATGTAAAGGTGTTGAGGTGGGAATGTATTTACAATACAGGGGATGGCAAGAGGGGGCTGGACCGGAGTGGGGGAGGGGCAGAGAAGCAGGACAGGAGTTCAGAGGTACTAGGGAAGAGGATAGTTCACTCAGGGCTGAGTAGGTCAAGGTTAGGGCTTTAGACTTTATTCTGAGTATAATGGAAGTCTTGGGGATAGGGAGATGAACAGCAGAGTGACATGGGCTGATTTATTTATTTATTTATTTATTTATATTTATTTATTTATTTGAGACAGAGTCTCACTGTGTTGCTGGACTAGAGTGCTGTGGTGTCAGCCTGGCTCACAGCAACCTCAGACTCCTGGGCTCAAGCGATCCTTCTGCCTTAGCCTCCTGAGTAGCTGGGACTACAGGCATGTGCCACTATGCCTGGCTAATTCTTTCTATTTTTAGTTGTTTGGCTAATTTGTTTCTATTTATAGTAGAGACGGGGTCTCGCTCTTTCTCAGGCTGGTCTCGAACTCCTGAGCTCAAACCATCCTCCCGCCTCATCCTCCCAGAGTGCTAGGATTACAGGCGTGAGCCACCGCGCCCGGCCGGACATGAGCTGATTTATATTTCAGAAGTATCTCCAGCTGCTGAATGCAGTGTAAAAGGGTATTTCCTTTCTTGGGAAAGCTGCCGGGAGGGTCTTGCAATAGTTCCAGTGGGAGACGATGGTGAATTGCTGGTGGTGGTATTATTTTTTAAGACAGTAAAACCAGGAATGGCTCCAAATGTTAGAGTGATACCTGAAAACAACTGTTTAAAAATTAAAAACCAAATTCCTTTATATTCTGCTACTACTGTCTATCCATTGTGTCTGCTATTTGAAAGAGACTTTTCTGTACCCTTGTCTCCACTTTTTTTTAAGTAAAAAAGTTTTAACATCACTGCATTCCCCTTTCCAAGTCTTGCTCAAAGCTTTGCAGCAAATTATCTTTCCTCTACATGAGTGCTTCTCCACCTGCCTAAGGCTGACCATTTCCCACCCTTGTTTTGAATGGAATGCAAGCCAAGATGGTTTTCACCAAAAGTGCTTTTTCAGTTCCATCAGCATCTTTGATGATCATCATTAATAACATCAGCTCAGCTCTGGAAATAGTTTGGGAAGTTAACCAGTTGATTTGCTTTCTCTCTCATTTTGTGATTGCCTGGCTGCAATAAAGGCAACATAGCTGGAGGGTGACAGAGGTCTTTTTAAGGGGCAGCTGACAATTTAGAGGCATGGGTAATGCAGCGAGGAGTTTGAGGGTTGTAGCTACCCTGGTCTCAATTACAGTGGAGTTGTATCACACAGGGTTTAATTTAGGGCAGTGGTCGTCCAATCTGTATGCATCAGAACCACCAGCAGGGCTTCTTAAAATACACATTGCTGGGCTCCACCCTCAGAATTTCAGATTCAGCCTGTCTGGGGTAGGGTCTGAGAATTTGCATTTTCAACAAGTTTTCAGGTGGTGCTCATGCGGGGACCAGGTTTGAGAACTACTGAGCTAGGGAAATTGACCTCTGTGGGGAGAGGGGCGGGGAGTGAGAGAGCGAGAGGGAAATGTTAAATCCTGTGGGCAATTCAGCATGCCATGGCCTCAGATAGCACGTGTCCCGAGCGAGTGTGCAGTGGAAGATGAACTCCTCAGACTAGCACCAGACAGGGTTCCAAGAAGTAGAAGGTAGAAGCCATGGTCTTCGTCTTTGAGAAGCTCATAATCTAATTGACGTGAAAGAAGAAAATGACATTAATTCTGACATAAATGCCTGCCAGAGGGTAAATTGTCCCTGGCGTTGGGTCAAAGAAGATAGATGGATGGATCGAGAGAGGAGTCTTCAGCTAGGCCACCCAGCAAGTGGTGGGACAGGGAAGACTGTAGGGACGAGAGGACCAGGCAGTTAGGAAGTTGGATGTCTACAGGAAAAAAGACCACTTTTGGGAGACAAAATAAATGAACTTGGGAAACTGACCAAATGGAGAGGAAGCCTTGGACCCTGGCAAGGACCCTGGACAGTGTAGATTGGATGGCCAGTCATACCTATCGTGGGACAAAATCGCTTCTTTCAGGAAGGAGCATGAAGATGTGCCTGACACTCCGTTGAATAAGAGGGGCACGCATGTGTGCCTCGGGTTTGTCTTTTTGCTAAAACAGACATTACCTTATGAATGGGAACAAGTAGCCAGAAACTCTAAGTAGTTATGCTTTTAGACATTAAGGAAGAAGCATCTTTTATGCAAACCAAAGGCAAGGGTATAAATATGAACGTTCTACAAAAAGGCTGCAGCATCTGAGTGAAGCAGGTGTGTCAAAGGCTTTCACTGTTATTTATTTATTTTTAGTCTCCAGTATTATGATTTGGAAAACCGACTTTCACAACAGGCAAAAGAGCGGTTGAGAATTCTAATAATGCTCTATGAATATATATTCACCTTGGGTTCTAAAGTACAATAAAACAATGAGGACATTTGCTCACCTTCCGTACAGCGCCTAGAATTTCTGAAGACATGGAGAATTTTATAATAGGTACTGTGAATAAACAAATAATCCCCTAAATAGCCCCCTAAATTATTTTAGGGCAACAGCCATGTAAATGATGTAACATAAGAAGTTTAATGACAATAGCAGGCATTTCAATAATATAATTGTTAGGTTCAGAGCCGAGAGAGAGAGACACGAAACCACATGTGTAGCAAAATGCTGTTCATTTTGAGCATCTGGGTGCAGATGGGTGGAGGCCAAAGAGCATCCACATGGAGGGAGGGGAAAGCCTTGGGTTTTATAGAGGGCTTCTCTAGCAGGAGTGAGTACCTGGACCAGAACAGCCACTGCAATAAAATTTCTTTTAAAACAATCAATTTCTGGGACCCCTGTGTCTGTCTCATCCTGCAGAGACAAGGGAGGGGGATAGGAATGCCTGTGTCCAGGGCTGCAGCTGTCTCCAGACCCTCTAGACTCCTGCGGCTATTGTTTTACAAGCCTAAGTTTTCTGTTAACCGCATCCATCCTATACATACTTTTTGGGTTCCTCCTTGGAAGAAACCTAACATTAATAATAAATAATAAATGTGATCAATATATTTTTTATTTCAGCATATTATGAGGGTACAAAATTTTAAGGTTGCATATAATGCCCTGTCCCCTCCCCCGACAAGTCTGAGCTTCAAGCGTGACCATCCCCCAGACGGTGCACATCTCACTCATTATGTATGTATATACCCGACCCCTCCTCCCCCTTCCCACCTGCCCAATACCCAATAAATGTAATTCCTATGTGTCCATGTGATCAACATTTTGAAAGGATTATTCTGTACCAGGCACTGTGTATGTTTGTGTGAATGCACACACACAAAACACTTTAAAAAATAGCTTTATTGAGATATAATCACAAATCATAATATTAACTGTACATAATATTAAATGTACAATTTAATAATTTTAGTAAGTTAATGGAGTTGTGCAACCCTCATTCCAATCTAGTTTTAGAACATTTTCAACACCCTGAAATGTCTCTTGTGCTCATTTGCTGTCAGTCCTACTCCCAGCCCAAGACTACTTTATTCTCTGACTCTGTGTATTTGCTTTTTCTGGACATTGCAACTAAATGGAACCATACAATATGTGATCTTTTGAGTCTGACTTAATTCACTTAGCATACATAATGTTTTTAAGACTTATCCATGTTGTACCGTGTTTCAATAGTTCATTTTTATTGCCAGTAATATTCTATTGTATGGATATACAACATTTTGTTTGCCCGTTCACCAGTCGATGGTCATTGGAATTGTTTCCAGTTTGGGGTTATTATGAATAATGCTGCTTATGAACATTTCCTTACATGTCTTGTATACACACAAAAGTTTAGTTGTCCCAATTACCCTATGGTTTAGTATCATTATAATTAATTTTTCTCCATAAAATGAAGGTGAGATTCAAAAAACGTTACGAAACTTGCCTAAGGTGATAAATGCAGTGGGAGTAAGTAGTATTTTGCAAAAATATAGAATGCACTTTCTGCTTTTGCACCGCTGTATGCTTACTGACTCCTCAAATTCGCCCTTAGTCATTCCTGCTACAGGTATCAGGAGCATTACAGAAGAAATCAAAGATAAAAGGATAAGTTAATCAGCTTCTGATATTCAAATAAGATTTAGGGACAAAACAGTAAAATTAAAGCTAGGCTCTGGGAGAAGGTGTTTAGAAAGAGAGAAAGGGAGAAGCATAGGAATTTATTTACCTTTTAGTATTTTTAGTATATCTAGAAGAAAACCTGGAAGATTTAGATCATAGTTTCTTCTATAGAATAGAGAAGACAGCGCTTCCACGTGTTGGCTCGGACATGTGGCTTGTTGCCTAGGTTAGGAGGAGGCTACGCAAAGTCTGGCCAGGGCTTTTGTGGGGAGAAGAGGTAAGAGAGGCCGGTGTGGATCTGTGGGTCCTGATATCTCTACTATGAACTTCAGGCTGGAACAAGAGGGGATGATGGGGTTAATCGAGACGTGAACAAGGTCAGGGGGCTTTAGATTCGAGGCATGTTCAGGGATCTGGGCAGAGATTGCTTCTGGGCTGTCCTGCTCCAAACTGGGAAACAGCTACCATCATAGGACCCATGGCTGCCCGGCATGGTTAGGCAGAGAGAAGGCCAATGGTCAGCTTTGCTAAGCTGTGGTGCAGAGGGGAGCCAGGTGCTCGTGTATGCTCAAGAGGGTGGATCCCGTGGGCGGTGGTCTGCAGGACACTGCGCTGCCTCTCAGGGAAAGCGGGCGACTGCCTGTTTCTAAGTTTTGCATGCAAGATGTGACTGAAACTCAGTAGCTTTAGCGAGCGCTGTGGTCAGACCAAGTCAGCCAGAGAACCTCTCCAGGCTGTCATCAAAGCCAGATTTTGAAGTGTGTCAGGCAGCAGCAGAACACCCAGGGATGGGACCAGGAACAACTATGACGTCCTTAACCAGTGGACTCATACCCGAAGGCTGGCATGAGACCAGGGGTCCTCAAGGCAAGTGAAGTATCTAGGTCACCAAATTTAAAGAGGTGCTCGCTCTCAGGTTTGTGCAAGTGCCTCCTAAATTCGGCGTCCCAGGTGCCTCACTGGCTAGACCCTTGTCCCAGCCCTGCTTATGACACTGCCCCGTCCCATTAGTCCGCCTCCCATTATCCTTGGTCTTGGAGAGGAGCAGGGGTGGGGGTGGAAATCTATGATCGGACATTTATATTTAAAGTGCATGAGCCTTACCTAAGGAATTTTAAATCATTGTGTCAGTCTAGGTTTGCAGGAGTAGACTATATCCAGGTTTTATTGTTTGTTTGTTCTCTCATTTCCCGTCACCCAGGGGGTGAAGGCTTGTGTGAAAGAGCAGGTCTGTTAGGGAGATAAATAAAGAAACACCATTTCCTTGGTGCTGGGGAGAGCAATATGAATGGATTTGTGACCTATTTACATACCACTAGTGAGTCATGGGGCTGGGATTGGAAACCAAATTTGCATGACTCCAGAGCCCATTCTTTCAACCTCTCACTGCTCTTTGGAGATAATAATAATGACAATGGCTCACCTGTTCTGATGCCTGTGATGTGCTGGCACTGTTCTAACTCCTTTCTGTGGATTAACCCATTGAATCTTCACAATACCTCAGTTGGTAGATGTGATCCTCATTTTACAAAGCAACAAACTGAGACACAAAGAGGTACGGCAACTTCCTCAAGGTCACACAAGACATCAATGGTGGGGAGCCACGTGCTGACGGGGCCCAAGTTAGCATGAAGACAGTTGACTTAGATGATACCATCTTACATCGGGCACTTTTTGCTTTTCCAAGAGCTTTCACAGTAGGGTCTTATTTCCTCCTCATGACAAGCTTAGCTGCTAAATGGGGCAGGAGGTAAAATTGTCAGTTTACATGTGAGGGAACAGTGATGCCAACAACAGCTGAGGAACGGCATGGGGGCTTGAACATGCCAGGGACAGTGGGGGACAGTGTGTCAAGTGTGTGGAGGAACGTAGGGAGAGATCATGGAGCACACTGAATGTCATGTCAAGGAGTTTGGCTGGGAAAGTCAAATACAGAGAGAGTAGAGACGGAAGAGTAAAGATATTGAAAACAGACTTGAAGTGGACAATGGTTTTAATAATTATTTCTCAGTAGGCTTCAGTCTGGGTCCTATAAAAGAAAACAAAAAAGCTGCTGAATGTGCCAGCTTTCTTTGAAGTCTCATAACTCTATTCTTCTTGCCATTAATTCTCATTAAAGGTTGGTTGAACCCAAAGAGAATGTCAGTTTTGCTAATTACTAAAGATATTTAAGGAATAATCTCCATCTTACAGTGTTAGACGAAGCAAATAAATAGCAGCAGAGATTGATTAATGACCAAAGCAAACCTGAGGCAATCAATCACAAAAGTCATTTATTTCAGAGTATTCAATAGAGAATTGTTTTCTAAAAATGTGATGTGAGATGGTTTGGGGTAATACCTAGAATGAATATTTTTATTTTTAATGGTTATAATTTATATTAGAGGAATATTGGTTTTCTATTTATGGGAATTAAATACTTAAATTTAAGTTTAAAAGTCAAGTTGATTTAAAGAAAATAGTACAGGTGGTATATGAACATCACAAAAATCACAAAGATGGTAGGCAAATGACTAAAGTTGGGGGGATGAGGTGTTAATGAAAAAAAGACTAGTTACATAATAACTTAAAAGTGAAGATAACAAGATATTTTATTCCCTTCCTACTATTACTCTCAACCTTTATTCAGAGTTTATTATATATTATGGATTGTGCCAAACATTTAGCTTCCATCCACTCATTTTGTTTTACAACAGGCTGCCAGTTGTCACCTGAAAACCACCCTCTCTTTATTCCTGAGTCACAGAACTCTGATTGTATTGGGATGGAAGTGACTCCCAGCTAAAATACTACATGCCCAGGTTGTTTTGCAAGCAGCCACGCCACGTGACTGTGTTCTGATGCAGAAGCTGGTAGGGGGAGTGTCGTGTGGAACTTCTAAGACTGGCTGCTTAAATGATGCTAACTTACCTGGGAGAACTACCCATTTGCCCTTCCCTTTTCCTCCTTCCTGCTGCCTGGGATGTCTTTGTCATGGCCAGAATTCCAGTAGCCATCTTGGAACACGAGGTAATTATGAGGTTGGAAACCAAATGCTAGATGATGGAGCAGAAAAAGAGAAGCAGCAAGAGGTCTTTATGCCTGTGGAGCTGTATCTTCCCTTGACTGTCTACCTCAGATGTCTTTAACTGAGATAGAAATAAACTTCTATCTTTTAAAACTTCCATTATTTGAGGTTTTTGGTTAAAACAACCAAGCTTAATACTGACTGATCCGAGATGAAATATCGATTTGGAATGCTTTTTTCAGGTAGATAACTAAACAGAACTATGGAAGCTTAAATATAGGGGCTTATTTTTCTCACATAAAAAAGTGCAGGAGGATGTGGCTGTTCAATGACGTCATCGGGAGCCCAAGTTCTCTGCGGCCTTCTGTTCTTCCACCTTAGCGTATTGGCTCTTATCCTAATGTGTGACACCTCGTGGCTACAAGACGGCTGTTGTAGCTCCAACAACACATCCACACAGCAAGCAAGAAGGATGTGGAAGAGTCAAAATTTTGCTCTTTTTATTTGGGAAGGGAATTTCTCTCCACCCAAGTTCCTATAATATCTCATTATATAGAACTGTATCTTCTAGGTTTGTGGTGGGCTCTACCTTCCTGAGTCAATGGATCTCTGTTAACTACTGATATATATTGGGGTTCTGTTATTAGGGATGAAGGTAGTGGGGGAGAGGCTGTGGAAAGGCCACAGACAACGAGGAAAGCAAGGCTTAGGGGCCATGATGTGACAATATTACATAGCCAGTCCTGGGAAGAACTAGGTTTTGAATGAAGCTTGAATTCCCAAACCTTGTGCTTTAACCCCTACGATAAACTCTCAGGAAGATCTCAAACGTCTTAGCTTTCCTTTCTTCAAATTTTATTTTTAGACTCTCTGTCAAGGATTTTATACAGGAAGTCCTAGATTTCACAGTATGTGGAATTAGACCCAAAGTTCCCTTCCAATTTAAGCTTCTTGAGCAGCTCTGGCTAATAGAACTTTTAAAATGATGGAAACGTTCTATGTTGTGCTGTCTTAATATAGTAACCACTAGCCACTTGTGCCTATTGAGGGCCTGAAATATGGCAACCGCAACTGAGGAACTGAATTTTTAATTTTATTTGATTTTAAGTAATTTTAATTTAAATAGCCACATGTAGCTAGTCGCCGACTTTGAACAGCACAGTCCCAGAACCTCAAAATATTGGTTCTCGGAGTTCTTCCAAATGCTTAGAATCCACAAAATTTCACCCCCCAAACAGATTGTTTTCCCCCAGAAAGTACTGGCCCATAGCTGCTTTGCATGAGGTAGTGCTACAGGCCAGCACAAGTAATAATATTTCATGAAAGAAGTTCAGTGTAGACATAATCATGTTATAAATATTGGTGCAAAGGATCTGCCTGCTATTTAAAAAAATACTAATTTATGGAGCTCCAAGTTTATTTATAGCAAGTCAAGCTTGCTTTTCTGAAGTTATGGGAGGATAGATCTTTGGCTCAAAAGAAGAAGGAAGCTACAGCAAGCAGAGCTGGACAGCAGTGGCTTGGGTTAGCAGGTGGAAGCAGCAAGCCTTCCATTAATTCTGAGGTGGCACTGGTGGTATTATAGCTACAAAAGTCTCTAATGACTTTCCCCTGAGTCAGTAATAAGTTTATATCTTACTTTCCAGGACACAGTTTAAATGCTGTATTGTGTGTGTGTGTATACAAATACATACATACATACACACACATATTTTTTTAATTAGATATTAAAATTTTTTTTATTTCAGCATATTACAGGGGTACAAATGTTTAGGTTATGTATATTGCCTTTGCCCACCTGAGTCAGAGCATCAAGCATGTCCATCCCCAAATGAGTACTACACCCATTAGATGTGTATATATCCAACCCCTCTTCCCCACCTCCCACCTGCCCGACACCCGATGAATGTTATTACTATATGTGCACTTAAGTGTTGATCAGTTAGAACCCATTCGATGGTGAGTACATGTGGTGCTTGTTTTTCCATTCTTGTGATACTTCACTTAGTAGAATGGGTTCCAGCTCTATCCAGGATAATGCAAGAAGTGCTATGTCACCATTGTTTTTTGTGGCCGAGTGGTGGGACAGCAAACTAGTGCAACCTCTGTGGAAAGTAATATAGAGGTACCTCAAAGAGCTACAAGTAGAACTACCATTTGATCCAGCAATCCCACTACAGGGCATCTACCCCCAAAAAATAAAAGACATTCTATAAAAAAGACATCTGCACTCGAATGTTTATAGCAGCACAATTCACAATTGCAAAGATGTGGAAACAACCTAAGTGCCCATCAATACATGAGTGGATTAATAAAATGTGGTATATGTATACCATGGAGTTTTAATTAGAAATTTTTATTCTTATATTCTCTATATTATGATGTTTTGAGATCTGCATGTTTATGTCCCACTACAAATTCATATGTTGAAATCCTAACCCCCAAGGTGATGATGTTAGGAAGTGGGACCTTTGAAAACTGATTAGTTCTTGAGGGTGGAGCCCTAATGAATGATATTAGTGTCCTTATAACAGAGGCCTGAGAAAAACCCTTTGCCATTTCCACCATATAAAGTTACAGTGAGAAGACAGCTGTCCGTTTATGAACCAGAAAGTGAGTCCTCACCTGACCCTGAATCTGCCTGCACCTTGATCTCAGACTTCCCAGACCCCAGAACTGTGAGAAAGAAATTTTTGTTGTTTATATGTCACCCAGTTTATAGTATTTTGTTATAGCAGTCTGAATGATCTAAGACAACATCTTAACACACTGACTGCCACACTAGAAAAAAATTGGGGGGCCACCATGTTTTATTACAAAAATGGAATAAAAACTTTGAAAACAAAACAATCCTTTCTAATTTAATGAAAAATTTGTTATTTTTAATTGTTTTCTGTTTTTTTAAAATAAAAAGTAATATAAAAACTTGAAAATGAGTAATCTGAAAACTTGAAAAATAGTTCATAAGGGTAAAGTGTTTTTCTTGACTTGTCAGGCTTAAGTGTAATTTAAAGGTAAATATAAATAGAAAAATGAAATTTATTGACCTTTATACATTTAATCCATGTTTTTTTGTCAATATTTATTATAACAGTAAGAACATCAATAGGTAAGATTTTCATGAACACACAGCAGGCTTTTGCCCAGGTTTTGCTTCATGAGGCCCCGGGGTCACAACTAGTGTGAGTTAAATACAACTCCACATGGCAGTGAATGTGTTAGAAAACTTTTCTAGCTAGGAAGAGACTGTCCCTCTAGGGGCTTCTGAGAGAGAGAGCAAGGGCTCAGCCAGGAGCATAACTTTGATATGGAGAATGACCAATCCAGAGCCACACCTCCTCCATCAGGCCTGTATACCCCAGGGGACAATATTCCTCTGCCTTAATTATCCCAGGGCCACGTACTGGGCAACAAGGGCCCCCCTACCCCATAGTTTAGAGCCTGCTAAATCCTGAACCATTTACTCAGCCTCTATCTTGTCTTTCCCATGGAAACCCCAATAAATGCTCTGGCCCAGGGCTTTCCCCGCGATCCTGTCTTCTGTCTCCTGGCCACTCTGGTGTCTTTCCTATGTGGTTCTAGGTGGCATGCCATGCCTATCTCTAGGACCTGTGACTAAATGCTTTTCTTTCTTGAGTCTCTCCTCTGTCTCCTCTTGTGTGGCCACACCCAACTGGCCATCTCATGTAAGAAAAATAAAACAAAGGCTTTGTCCTAATAGTGTGTCAAAAGAGATGAGTCCATCTCATTTTAGCACGAGTCCATCTTACAGCAACTGCGGATGAACTGTACCTTTGAAAAGGAGGCAATTTTGTCTTTTGCATCTGTTAATTTGGTTCAGGAGGAGAAAATGTGAGTAATTTGGTTTCTTAATGTTAGATTACTGATTGGTGGACCCACATCAGAGAAATAAAACACAAACTTAGTTGACAACACTAAAGATGAGATTGGTGATTGTAAAGGGTGTTGGGATAGTATGTCCTCCTTGCTTGGGAGTCTATGCAGGGAGCCTGTCTTAGTCCATTTGTATTGCTATAAAGGAATACCTGTGTCAACAGAAAAGAACCCGAACTCTGTAAAATAATTTAAAGAGGTTTATTCTGAGCTGAGTATGTGTCATCATGGCATGGAGCCACACCCAAGAAACCTTGAGCAGGTGGTCTCGCCATGCTTGGGTTACAGTTTGGTTTTATACATTTCAGGGAGACAGGAATTGCACAAAAAAAATCATAAATTAAGACATGGAAGGCATACATTGGTTTGTTCTGAAAAAGCAGGACATCTTGAGGCAGAGGATTACAGGTTATAGGTGGGTTTAAAGATTCTTTGATTTGTAATTGGTTAAAGAAATGAAACTTTGTCTAAAGGCTTGGAATGTTTTAAGCTTAGATTAGGAAGTCTGTTAATCAGAGACAAGCCACCGGACACATACTCAGACTCAGGAGATCTGTTGAGTAAACTGAGGACCTACAGCTGTGATTTAAGCTGTCTCTTTCATAGCCTTAGGCCTGTTAATGAGTTACAAAAGATATCTCTGAGATGGGAAGGGGGCTTGTCTGACCTCCCTTCTCATGCCCAGCAACTCAGCTTTAGGATGTTTCTGGGGTCCCCTTGGCCAAGAGGGGGGTCCATTCAGTCAGCTGAGGGGTTTAAGATTTTATATTAGTTCACACCTGCAGCTGGGTAATTTACAAAGAGATTTATTTAGCTCATGGTTCTGCAGGCTGTACAAGAAGCATGGCATCAGCACGTGATTCTGGCGAGGGCTTCAGGGAGCCTGCAATCAAGGCAGAAGGTGAAGGGGGAGCAGGCATGTCATGTGGTGAGAGAAGGAGCAAGAGAGAGAGTGGAGGAGGTGCCAGTTTCTTTTAAACAATAGAGTGAGAAATACGCATTATGCAAAGAGTGTAGGGAGACATTCTTGAGGGATACGCCTCTACGACCCAAACACCTCTCACTAGGACTCACCTCCAACACAGGATCAAATTTCTGCATGAGATTTGGAGGGGATAAATATTCAAACTATATCAGAGCTCCTGCTCCCAGCCTTCAGGGGGATTTTCCAAGACTACTTTGTAGCCTGACTTCTAAAATTGGCATTTGAAAAGGCCCAAGTGTCATTTAACTAGCCAAATTGTATTGTTTTGGGTTTTGAGTAATGTCCCCTGAAGTTTGTGGCATGGATATTTTCATAGCATTTTTGTGTGTTCTGTGTTGCTGGGCCAGGTTTTTCACTCAGCCAATTATATCCACTTGAAGGATCATCCAATCTCTGCTCTCATCCAATTGGCTGGGAAAACTTGGAGCTTGTTGCACCTGGATGAATTTGTAGAAGAAATCAGGAGCAGGACTCACAGAATGAGGCTTTTCTCACCCCTGGCATTAGGCTGGCTCTAGTTCTTCTGTTCGGAGTAACATCTCACATTATGCTCTTTAGTTGATGCTTTAGTGCTTTCATCTTTGCCTCAAGCTCTGCGTCTTTCCCTGCGCTCTTTCTCCCACCAAAATGGGTTCCAGATGTCATCTCCACCACAGTGTGGCCTCTTCCTCAGGAGCCATGTGGGAAGATCTGGGTGCCTTAATTTCTGTAGGCCTTGGGAAAGATGCTTTGCAGCATGCCTCAACATAAGAGTTCCCAATTCATCACAACTTGCACATCTCTTTTTGGTGTCAGGGCCTAAATTTCTATTTTTAAGCACCTTGGTCTGATTTGGAAGCCAGTAAATCCATCAGCTTTTTGTCTTCCATAATTCCAGAAACAGCTCCATTTCTAGGTGAATATATCACTCAGAGCAGAGAAGAATGAAAGAACCCAAATTAAGCTCTTAACAGGAATTGGGTGCTCAGGTGCTAATTTGCAAATAGCCACTTTTTTTTTTTTTAAAAGGGCTATTGAGAAGTGTATGTTGACACCTGATCTTATCATTTTAGCAACCGCTCTCATGCAATATGCAAAGACCTTAGACATAAACAATGCAACATGGGAGTTGTTAATGATGTCTGTGCTTAAAAATAATAATGACTATTCAGTAAATCTAAAAATTAAAGTTGAGACACTTTCTTTGCCCTCTACCTTAAAATTAAAAAACAGATGGCCATCTGTAGCCATATATTTCTTGTTGTTGCAAGTAAATGCAGCCACAGAAGCTTATTTTATGTTAAAAGCCTCCATCTGCTAGATGTAATCTTTTCGTACTGGTAGAAAAATGAATAAAATGAGGACCTACTTGTCTGACCTTGACTCAGACAGATTACATACCTAGCTAGTTTCCGTTTCTCCTTGACAGGTGTTAATCCTGAAATGATAGCGCTGTAGTCTTTTGACAGTTTCATCCTTTCACCTAAATGGGGGTGAATTGGGCTCCATATTTCTGGTTGGCATATGTTTTGTTGCTATGCAGGGAGTGAATTTTCCTTTAATGAGCAATATACTGTAGCCCTTCACAGCATCTTTTCTTGTTGTAAAAATACTCCAACATCCTTTGACTCTCTAGTCTTTTTGCCAAGCCTAAATGAAAAAAAATCATTCTAAATGAAAATAATCTTAAAAAATCTTCATGTGTCATGGACGTATTTATTCATTGCAGGGAAGGGGAAGTAGGGTAAACAGAATGAGTCTCTGGGAATGTGCCGATTCATTTGTTCCCATCTTTTCAGACCCAGCCTCAAATGGCTCCCAACCCTTCTTCCTGCCTTCTGTTCACCACGATCACTACCACACTGTGCTCCCAGGAATGTGCGTTTCTTTCCCTGTGGTTATTTGTAATGGGAGTGCTGTTTAAACAGAATGCATTGTCGTTCAGGCTTTCTTTGGTTCAGACGTGTTGCTTCTACTTTTACTCAGTTCTGCAGAAAGTTGGAGCAGAAAGAAAGACCTGAGAGGTTACTCTCCTCATTTTACAAGTCAAAGAACCTGATACCAGAAGGAGGGACTGACTGCCCAAGGCAAAACTAGAACTGGACACAGCTCTTTTTTTCCCCCTGATGTACGGATTGTGAGAATCACACAAAGAAATAATGTTAGTGTTAAGGTTTATATGTAGCACTAGGATGCCTGACTCCAAACAGGATGATTTTCATTTACTTCCTTGGTGTTGACCTTGAGCAAAATAGAATTCATGAGAGTGCTTGTAAATATAAGAGTGAAAAACCAAGAAGAATTTAAGTATAACTTTTAGTTTATTGTAGAAGTATGGTCAGACTCCATTTTTCAATATAATCACTTTCTAACTCAACCCATTTATTTTAGTGATGGACAAGCTTTCTGTTGTTATTTTTATTTTATTTTTTTTGAGACAGAGTCTCACTCTGTTGCCCAGGCTAGAGTGCCGTGGTGTCAGCCTAGCTCACAGCAACCTCAAACTCCTGGGCTCAAGCGATCCTCCTGCCTCAGCCTCCCAGAGTGTTAGGATTACAGGCGTGAGCCACCACGCCCGGCCACTGTTGTCATTTTTTTAAAAAAACTATATATATGAAAAATTGGAGGAGAACCATTTCATGCTTAAAAAAAGACTTCGGGCTGTGTCAAAAACTTGCAGTGTGATCCTGGGCAAGTCACTTCACCTTGTTATGCCTCAGTTTCTCCATCTTTAAAAAAAGAGCTTGGTTTTTCTGAAGCTCTGTGTTTGAGGGGAAAAAGAGAGCTTAGTCTATGCCTCAGTTTCTCTTAACAACAGCAAAAAAGTTTGCTCTAGAATTCAGGTGTCCTCAAACTATGGCCCGTGGGCCACATGCGGCCCGCTGAGGACATTTATTCGGCCCGTAGGGTGTTTCTGCCGCTGCTGCCTGTCCTGCTTAGCAGCTGACTCGTCCGGGGCCCACAGTGTGCATGTGTGGAATGTGCGCTGCTCTCTCCAACGGCCCTCCAACAGTCTGAGGGACAGTGAACTGGCACCCTGTTTAAAAAGTTTGAGGACCCCTGGTAGATCTTCAAGTGTAGTCTTGGACCAGCATGATTACCATCACCTGGGAACTCATCAGAAATGAACATTTTCAGACTCCACCCAGACCTGCGCATCGCTTTGGGGGTGGGGCTCAGCAGATCTGTTGTTTACCAGCCCTCCAGGTGATGGTGATACGTGCTCAAGTCTGAGAACTGCCGTGGATAATCCCATTGTGAAAGCTGGGGTCCCAGGTGCCTGATCTAATGCCGCAGAAGAACCAAAACAGTGGATCTTCCTGGTCTCAGAGGTCACTCTCAGATGGTAAGTCTGTGATTCCAAGATTCTCCCTGATTTTGTACATTGCTCCTTGCATTTCTGTATCAACTTCCTGCCAGTGGAAATCAAACACAGTTAACTTTTCAGTACACAACACAGCCCTATGTAAAAAAGCCTCCCAGCAGTAGTGCCAGCCAGGAACTCTACTTTTAGATCCAGAAAAGCGAGTGCTTGAAGGCACGAGCATTCAGTGAGTATCATTGCTGAAAATGAAATGTTCGTGTTGGCTATAAAGTTCTTCTTGCCATCTTGGGTGTTTCTGGTTTCACCTGAGTGGAGGCAGTATTGCCTAATGATGTGAGCAGGAGCTTTGGCTTCCTACTGCCTGCTTTCAACTGGAGTTCCACCACTTCTGACCTTGGGAAAATTAGAATCAGAATCTCAGTTTCCCCATCTGTAAATGGGGGAACACACAGCACCTGCTTCAGCATCATTGTGAGGATTCAAAATATACGGTTCATGTAAACATGCTTTGCACAGTGGCTTGCGTGCATTCAGCATTCAATGAGTGGTAAGCATTCAGTGAATGTTAAGTCTACTTCTTAGCATTCTGCAGCTTTCAGATGAGGGTGGTGATGTTTTCTTGTAATAGGTAATGTGTGAATGGTATGTAAATGTGAAGGAAAAGTAAATATTTGGAAAATTATATCTGAGAAGCATGTTATACATGCAGCAATGGTACAATGGTCAATGATCTCAGAGGAAAGAGTTAGATATTATGACATTATCTCTCAAAAAGAGGGAGAACAGATTAGCACATCTAATCCCTTCTGTTGCGTTCTCTCTCTAAACATACCTCTCACCTCCTCACAGTGCTCAATTCTGACCTAGTTCTTTTGGATCACTTCCAAAGTTCACTAAGTTCTAACTAATAGGCGTCTCTGATTAGGAAGGTCTTCTATTATGTGTTTATACCACCCTCATAGTTCCCTTTTCATAGCATGCACTACAAAGGTTCAGATTGTCCTCACCCGGCTGTAAGCTCTGTGAAGACCAGGACCATACCTGCTAATTCTATGTCTTCATGGTTTAGCCCAGTTCTTGGTGCAAATACAGTAGTCCAGAACCAACCCCAACCAGAAAGCCTTGGCACAAATTTGTGTCCTGAGTGGGTTACACGTGTGCTGAGATGCTGATCACTCAGCCCTTGGAGGGTTCAGGCTTGGGTAGAGATTGCCAGGGTCCCAAGGCCAGTCTTTTCCCACCTCTAGCAGCTTCATCTGTCTACTCCAGTATGAAGTAAAATTGTCTTATGTGTGCTGTGATGTTAAAAGGTTGGGAAACATTGCAGTATTTGTTGGATGGATAAAAGAACATTTATAATACACAGATGAATGAATACTTGGATGTACCAACTCATGAAAAATTATGCTCATCTATTGAACATTGTAATAAAATCAAACAAATAGGTGAGACTTATCACAGGACAGATTTAATGATGACTTAAGTAGCCCCCAACCAAGCTGAGTTGATTGCTTCCTAGGCAAGGGACACCTACATTCTATAGGAAAGATACTTTAGTTTCTTCAAATAGAAAACAAGAGTTAGATCTAGTCTGACAAAGAAGTTTTATTTAAGTAAGGCAAAAATCTTCCTGTCAATCTCTGATTGGATCAAAAGTAGACTGGAAAATCTGTTGGGATAGGCTGTTACTCAGTTTTGTGTTGGTGACACTGAGAACATAGTCCTCAATCAGGTCCTGAATGGGTTATTAGACTCCGGATGGCTTAGCTGGCAACACTAAATGTGCCTGTTCCAAGGCTAGGTAGAGCTTTTCTTTCACATAGTATCACTGTGAAAAACATCTCCCTTATTAACTTCATTGTAATTTAATCAGTTGTTTCAGCAAAATGGCCCCATGGATTTGACTGGGGGGAAGTGGTTATTCATTTGTCATCATTGCTGGTTAAAACAATAACCACATGACATTGATTGTTCCAGCTGTTGTCCAAATTAGGAAGATGAGTTGAGCAGTATTAAATAGGTCAGAATTGGAGGGGGAGCCAAGATGGCCGACTAGAGACATGGGTTTTTGGATTGTCCTGGCTGGAAGGTGGAATACGGGACCGAGGAAAGCTGAGAGCAGTTGTAGCTCAGGTGTGGATCACAGAGAGAGACAATAGAGATGTTTGGAGACTCAACCAAGAAAAACTGTGAAGCTGAGAAGGAAGACAGAGAAGAGAGCCAGCAGTGTGGTCCAAACGCAGAGAGGCTTGGAGCCCAGTGAAAGGGGGAGGGAGGATTCCCCTCCCCCCACAGATACCTTCAGTGAGTATCGGGGCATAAAGCACTTTGGAAGCACTTCCACCCTCCAAGAGCCCAGGCATGGTGGCTAAATAGGAATAGTGGGGTGAACCAGCGATCCACAGGAGTTTGGGTGTTCCAAAGGGACGCTTTTCAGGAGAGTGCCACAAGAGATCGAGCGCTGGCTATCTTACAGTTAGACACTTCCTCCTCCGTACCCCCTCCAATTGAGAGAGTAATTTTAGTTCTCAGGCTGGCTGGTTTCTGCGGCCCCTCACCCCCATTGCAACCACGAGAATAGAGAATACGCTGAACCGAGCAGCAGCGCACAAATGGCCGCGTCTCCACAGCAGGTGACGGTTCCCGGTGGAGCCCGCCACTAAGAGTGGGGCTGCTGCAGTTTGCAAGCTTCCTGCCCGCAGGTGTTTTGTGGGATCACACACTGGAGGCTTAGGCAGGCCAGAACTGGTGCCCCCTCCTCCAGACATGCGAGGGGTGCAAGGAGACGCACGGGAGAGATCTCTGTCCTGGACATGGGTGGTGAGGAAGCCCTCATGGACATCTCCAACGGGAGAGTGTGGAGAGATGCTGAGGAATGGGGAGCTGTGAGCACGCCCCTCCCTCACTCCCCGCTGGAGAACCGCCATACAGGATAGGGCGCAGCACTGGGAGTGAATTAGCCTAGCCCCTGGTTCCCATGACAACTGAATGCCTCAGACACTGGGGCTGAACCGGAGCAGTGGCTCCTCCCATCACGATAGGGAGTGCAGCCTGAGCCAAGAAACTCATGAGCGGCTGCTTCTCCCAGGCGGAGTGTGCCCCTTGCAGAGGCCACTGAGGACAGATAGGCCTACCTCTCTCCTCTTGGGGTCTTGTGGTGGAACAGGGGTGTATAACTGGGGATCCCCTCACCTACCAGCGCCCTCCAGAGATGCACACTAGTGGGTCCCACACACACACTGAGGGGTAGTTTGAGAGCCGGTCTTGGGTGGTGAGGGAACTCACCTGAATTGATCTGATGGGAGAATGGCATGGAGGTACGGGGAGTGAATACGGAGGGCGTCCACCCCACCCTGCAGAGAAACTGCACTAGTGGACAAGAGGAGAAAGAGCCTGATACAAAGCCTTAGCTCTCAAGAGATTAGGCCCCGCCCTCGGAAACAGCCTACCTGGCTGGCAGAGATTGCCCTGAACTTCATACCAGTGGCTCCCCCTAGTGGCAAGATAAACAACCTCTGAACCCTGCCCAGGCCTTGCAAAGACTCTCTGGCTCTTGCAGTCCGATGACGGTTAGTCTTGCTGCTCTAACCACCTCAGGGGGAGTAGAGATCAAGCAAACCCCTGGGAGCTACCCATTCCCTTCTAAAGCTCGGGATATTCTTATGCCCCACCTGGGGGACCAGAACTTACCAAGGGCACAAAGATCATATCGGCAGCTGGCTCTTCTACGCAAACATCAGTTGATGACAGGAGAGAACAAGCCCATAGCTGGACATAGTGCCTTCCAATTCAAGCCAACAGGGAGTGGCTGATCATACTCACAAGTGTCACTCACCACCACCGGGATTAAGCTGGGGGACCTAACTCACTACACGCTGTTGGGAAGAGGTGAAGACAGCAGGTCAGAGGTAACCCCAGAGGTACACCCAACTGATAGAACACCCCATAGGCAACTTAAGACCATCACTCCACTCCCTGGTACACTCAGGGATTGATCTTTGGGGATGCAGAGACAGGCCCATAAGCCAGGCTTAGCACTCTAAGGTCTTGACTGAGAGGTCAGATGAGAAGGAATCAGTGAAAGAACTCCAGAAACATGAAAAATCAGAGTGAAAGGACACCCCCAAAAGAAAACAATAATTCCTTACCAATGGATACCAACCAAAATGAAAAGATTGAAATGACAGATAAAGAATTTCCAGTATGGATGAAAAGGAATCTCAGTGAAATACAAGAGAAAATAGGAACCTAACACAAAGAAACCATAAAAACAATGCATGAAATGAATGAAAAATTTACTTAGGAAATCGAATTATTAACAAAAATCAAACAGAACTTTTGGACATGAAAAATTCATTCAAGGAAATACAAAACACAGTGGAAAAGCTGAAGAATAGGCTAGCTCAGACAGAAGAAAGAATCTGAGGCTTGAATTCTGGAAGAAGAGGTTGGAAAAACTCTTACAGATATGAGCCTAGGCAAATAATTTATGAAGAAGACCCCAAAGGCACTTATAGCAGCAACAAAAATAAATAAATGGTACCTGATTAAATTAAAAAGCTTCTCTACAGCCAAGGAAACAATCGATAGAGCAAATAGATGACCTGTAGAATGGGAGAAAATATTTGCATGCTATATATCTGATAAAGGGATAATAATCAGAATCTACAAAGAACTCAAGCAAATCAGCAAGAAAACATCTAACAACCCCATTAAAAAGTGGGCAAAAGAAATGAACAGAAGCTTTTCAAAAGAAGATAGACTAATGGCCAATAAATATATGAAAAAATGCTAAATGTCTCTCATCATCAGGAAATGCAAATCAAAACCACAATGAGATATCACCTAACTCCAGTGAGAATGGCTTTTATCAAAAAGTCCCAAAAGAACAGATGCTGACATGGATGCAGAGAGATAGGAATACTCATCCAGGAGTGGTGGGATTGCAAACTACTACAACCTCTATGGAAAGCAGTATGGAGATGCCTCAGTGAACTAAAAGTAGACCTATCATTTGATCCAGCAATCCCACTTTTGGGTATTTACCCAAGGGAAAAAAAGAAATTTTGTAAAAAGACACTTGCACTTGAATGTTTATAGCAGCACAATTCACAATTGCAAAGATGTGGAAACAGCCCAAGTGTCCATCAATTCATGAGTGAATTAATAAAATGTGGTATATGTATACCATGGAATATTACTCAGCCAAAAAAAGATGAACTAATACCTTTTCTAACAACCTGGATGGAACTGGAGACCATCCTTCTAAGCGAAGTATCATAGGAGTAGAAAAACAAACACCACATGTACTCACCATTAAATTGGAACTAACTGATCAACACTCATGTGCATACACAGTAGTAAAATTCAGTGGAGTTCAAGGAGATGGGAGGGGGAAGGAGGGACTGGTAAATTCACACCTAATTGGTATAATGCATACTATCTCGGTGATGGACACACTTATAACTTTGATTCAAACTGTAGAAAAGCAATAATGTAACCAGAACATTTATACTCCTGTAATATTCTGGGAAAAAAAGAGTATATTTTATAGAGAGCAGGACATCCAGATTCTGTGCAGAAAATTTTGTGCCACCAGCAACCAAAGAGAGAATTAAATATGGGTGATATTGGGAAAGGCAAGAAGATTTTTGTTCACAAGTGTGCCCAATGCCACACCTTGGAAACAGGAGGCAAGCACAAGACTGGGCCACATCTCCATGTTCTCTTTGGGCAGAAGACAAATCAGGATTCTCTTACACTGGATTCTCTTACAAGGATGTCAGTAAGGACAAAGGCAACGCATGGGAAGAGGATATATTAGTGGAGTATTTGGAGAGTTCCAAGAAGTACATCCCTGGAACAAAAATGATCTTCAACGACATAAAGAAAAAGGCAGAAAAGGCAGACTTGATAGCTTATCTTCAAAAAACTACTAATGAGTCATGATTGGCCACTGCCTTATTTATTACCAAACAGAAATGTCTCATGACTTTTTTATGTGTACCATAAGTTGATTGATCTCATACACCAGAGTTCAGATCATGAATGAGTGACAGAATATATCTGTTGGACAGTCCTGATTTTTAACTAAGACTGGCTTGTGGTTAAATGAATATGATCGATTTTTGAAATTTTGACAGTAATTCCAATTCAGTAAATGCTGTCACTGTTTTATTTTCCGCTTCTAAAGATATGATTGGACTTGATTAGTAATGTTCAACTTTTCACAAAGATGGTAAATTGCCATCTTAGAACCTGAAGATTGGTTTTATATTTAGATTTGCATAACTAGTTATGTAAATATATTTAAATACTAGGGAAATCCCTTCACTATTTCAGAACCAAGCAAGACTCACTGGTGTTTTAATTTGTGTTCATTTGCCTGTTAAAGGTGAGGGCTGGAGATAAGGCAGCAATGTCTGCTTTATATTTTTGGTCTTAACTGTACCCATCTAATTCCCTCTATCTACTACAATGCTGCCTTTTATTTATTGAAAGTTCTTTTGCTGTGGTTTACATGTAATATCCAATATGGAATATTTAACACTTCTTACAAAAAATAGGTCAAAATTTCAGAGACTTAATATTCACACAGAACTGGAGTAAAACAGAAAGGAAGAAAAATTTCTAGTTTTCCTACCTCACCATTCTCTACTTTGGATCTCACACTATTTCCTCAAAGAAGAATAGCCTGGAAGGACCATGTATTTATTTGCCAAATGACTTTCTTATTGTTTCCAACTAACTGTCTTAAAATGTCTCTGCTGCAGTCTGAAGGCTTTGGGTTGAGGGTAGCATAACTTGTAAGATATGTTAAATTTGGTTATCTGGGGTTTAAAATATTTGTGTTTTAGGTACCTGTTAGGTAGGGGTATAAATCATGGAGTCTGGATAAGGCCTGCCTGGTGATGATGTAAATCATAGAATAACAAATGAGGAACAAGACCTCAAACACAAGAGAACTTTGTGTCCTTCCTTGGGTGAGTTGCCATGGTGATTGGCAGTGATATTTGGAGGAAACAGGGCGAACGATGACAATATTGGGACTTAGAAAAATTTGTGAAATTGTTCTTTTAATAGGCTTGGGCTTCCATTTGCCCATTTAAAGGGTTTCTCCTCCCTGTGTTAGCTTTAGGGGCCATAACTACTACAGAAAATGGATTCTGGATCTCTTAACTAAAAAAAATAAAAGAATAGATTTAGGATAGAATTGTAAGCCCAGGCATGATCTCTTGTCGTTGCTCATACTAGCCAGGCACTAAACTTTAGCACTCATGGTTGTTATTCCTTCTTTGAGTGGAGATGCAGTTCTTGCTGGTGGAGAGTGACTGTAAAATAATGAGGGCAGCTGCCCATCATCTTCCACGGCAGGTCAGGAGAGAGGTGAGGCCGCAACATACAGATAGAACCTTTCCAGGGAGAAACTTAATGGGGGGTGAAGTATAATAAATAAAACACAAGTCAATGTAGCAGTATGAAAATGCTACTTCTGGGGAGAAAAGCCCAAACAAACTCAAATGTGAGAATAAAATGAAAATGTCTTTTCAGAATGAGAGGAAAGAAAACAATTCAGAGAAAAGGTGGAAAAGGTGGAATTGAGCCTACACTTAATAACCTCTGATTATTACCTAACTTGATTCTACTTGGAGCTCAAAGGGGCTCTCAGAAGATCTGCCTTAAATTGTTTGTTAAAATAAAGAACTTATGTAAAGACTCCTTTTTTTCTTTTGGAGTTAAGCCACACTATAAAGGTAGGCAAAGGGAGAATTATTTATAATAATCTGTAAGCCAAGTTGCTAAACTTGTTTGCTCTTGATTTGCTTTATAAAGTCAGTGGCTCCAATTGGGTGTGGAGGGGAGAAGTTAAGACCAGAGTCATGTTTTCTTGATTCTTCTCTGTCCTTCTGTCTTCCCTTTATTCCTTATTTCTTTTTTCCTTTATTCCTTTCTCATTTCATTGTGAAGGATTGCAATAATATTGTCATTGACTTGACAGACCTATTTTGGTGAATAGTGAATGTAATGATGAGGATATACTCCCAAGACATGTTCTGGTTCTGGTCTCCAGGGACTCCAAAGATAGTCCCAGCAATTTATTAAACCATAGCTTAATCCCCACATAGAGTTTCTGATTCAGTAAATGAAGGTGGAGTCTTGTAGTCTGCATTTTAAACAAGAACTCTGAGTAATCCTAATGCAGGTAGTCCAGGAATCATAGTTTGGGACATGCTGTCATCGTCAAATGTATGTGGTGGCCCTGATGTCAGATACATATGATTTGAATCTCAGCTCAGCTACCTTTTAGCTGTGTGACCTTGGATAAGTTACTTGATATCTCTGTGCCTGTTTCTCCCTGCGTAAGAGAGGATAACAACATCAGTGCTGATCATAATCCTAAACATCTAAAATCCTGAGAGATTCAAATCCCCAATGTTGAAATCGTGAAAGCTGAATTCTGGAAAAGGAAGTAGTGTGTTTTTCAGTTGTACACTGGATAGTTACACCATATTAGGTGGAACTATTACCTTGTTATTGTCTTCATTTGCATTTGTTAGAAAATCTAGATGAGTGGCTTGGCCAGGAGATATGGCAACTATGAAAACTTCAGTTTAAAAATGCATCATTTGTTTGCATTGGCATTCCTTCTAGCAGGTGAAATTCCTGGAGCTTTTAATGAATCAAAGCCACACTTGCCTGAAGAAGCCAGTGAAGTTACTGACTGGTTCAAAAATAATTATGTGCGTGGTAGATTAAAAAGCCACTATGCAACAGTATTGCTGTTCAATCACTGGTATTGCTTCCACCAAATTTGTGGTCTGTGCATGTGGATAGATTTCCACATACCCAAAACAACATAGAAGCATGGCACATAAGATGGGAAAATTTAATAGGGAATGCTCCTGTCGGTGTATGTAAAATCATAGAAGAATTTTAAAAAGAACAGGACCATGTAGAAAGTGAATGTGAAAGTATTCTCCAAGGAGAGCTATGTCCTAAAAGAAAAAGAAAAAAATAAACCTCAGCTATTCATTGTGGTGCAAGACTTCAAAATATAGTTAACGATCGTAAAGGTTGGCCAGCTCTTAATGGACTACCTCAGGGCAATTACCCACAATCTATCCCTGTGATCCACTTTTTCACATATTGAATTTTCTTTTTTTTCTTTATTTTAGTTCTTTTCCCCACTATATTAAGTTGTCAGTATTATTTTTCACAATTCACTGTGCCATGTATTTCGCCTTTGCATCATTTCCAATACTAGAGGTATAACTTATGTAAAGACTTCTAGAAAGTTCTAATTTTTTTATGTATTTTTTTTTTTTACAAATTTGACATCATGAAAGTGCACTATTACAATGGTGATTGTGTGTAAGCATTTTGCGTGTGTATAAGAATGTTGAAACTTCTTCAATAAATGAAGAGATATCTTTTTTATACATCTGCACTTGTGAAAGATAGAATTTCTTGATCTCGGCTCTTTGAGCAGCTGCGTATTCAGTGGTAACACACAGTTTTTGATCCATCTCGTCAAAAGACTTAAGCTGTCCATAATGGTATTTCATATGACCAAAGTTATGAAGCTAGTGCACACAATTACTAACCCTAGTGATATGCATATATATATTTAGCTTTTGATCTGTTTATTTATGAATATGGTTTGTCTGCTCATAACTGTTATGCCAGTGTAACTGTCATTAGTATACTTGGTTGTTTATGCCTGCAAAAATATGTTATCATTGCTCATTTTATTGTGTAAAGCGGCCTATGAAGTGTTCTGTCGTGTTGTTTCTCCAATAAATCCTCTTTTAAAATATAAATAAATATATTTTAAAGAATTTTTATAAATTATTTTTTCCAAAATTATATTTATGGGATTTTGGTCTTTGGGGATTATGATTTGGGGGGCTTCAGACTTTAGAGATTATTGATCTTTCAAGATTTCAGCATCTGGGATTATGGCATTTTGGAATTGTGTTTTTTGGGATTATGGCCCAAACCCTTACCTCATGGAGTTGTATCTAATGAAAAGATGCAGAAAAACATGCTTGGTACAGCAGGTGACACAGAGTAAACCCTCAAGAAGAAAGTTTTTTTTGTCATTTTTATTGTTGATAATGGACTTGATGATATCTTCTTAAAGCCTCTTTAGACCTTCCAATACAAGGACTTGAACTAGCTTAAGCAATAGGGAAATGTATTGGTGTAAGTAAACAAATTATAGGAATGACAGGTGTAGAGATGGCCTTGGTAACTAAGTATGGGACTTGAGTGTTGTCTGAACTCACTCCTCCTCTTGTCTTAGCATCTTCTGGGTGCTATTATCTTGCTTCTGTTCCAGATAAAGTTTTTCCCTTGCAGGAGAAAATGTGCCTTCAGGTAGCTCCAGGCTTTTGTCCTTATAGGTTGTGACCAGAAGAAACTCTCCTTCCAGTTCTAGCAAGAAAAAATGGAGAAAGGACTCTGATTGGCTGAGCTAAAATCATATGCCTATACCTGTACCAATTTCTGGATGTTCCACCATGGTTTGTTGGTGGGTCACGTCAACACCCCCTTAGGAAGACAGAGGAACTGATGTTGAACAAAGAACCTTAGCCACTACCTATTTCTCCTTCTCTGCATCCCTGTAATTGTGCACCTATAATATGTAAATATTATGTATAATATATACATAGCCAAATCTCAAAGTCACCTCGTAGGCATTGGGGACAGCACAAGACCCAAACAGACATGGTCCCTGCCCTCATGGAAGTTACAGTCTAGTGCAGAAATAAACTTTCAGGATGAAGGGATGAAAGATAATATATGATTGCTCTGATCTTGGATCTTCTTCAATAGTAGGAACGGAGGAAACAGTACAGCAATGTAAAGAATATGATCTGGAAAATAAAAGTAACTTGAATAAATAAACTTGGGGGAGGTGATTAATGCATGATAGGCATAGAAACCTTTGAGATACTTAACATGGTGAATGCTGGTACCTCTTCCTCCCAGTTCTCTCTCAAGTGATGAATACATTACTACAGAGGAATCAATGGTCTAGGTGGGTCTGTCTGTCTCAGCTAATCTGATCCCTTTGCAGAAATTGCTCAGATATCCAGGACTCAAATTCACTATTTCTGTTTTAAAAATGGGATGGCTTCACCTCCACTGCCATCAGCAAGTGAATCAGATTAACAATAATGCTAGCTAACACTCATTGGGCCTTATTGTAAGCCAGGTAATGTCATAGCTGATTTATGTGGATTAATTCACTTAATCCCCTCACTCACCCTGTGAGGTAGGTAGGTATTATACAGATAAGAAAATAGGCACAGGGACTCTAAGTGATCCTATCATTTACTGAATGTGCACAACATTCAATGCTACCTGGTTTGCTTTATGTTAATTCACTGAATCCTTGTGCTGATACTGAGAAATAGGTACTGTTTTTATACCTAGTTTAAAGATGAGGCATTGAGGTTTGCACAAGTTAGGAACTTGCTCAAAGTTACATAACAAGTGAGTGTCAGAATCTGGTCATGGACCCAGATCATCTCCACTGAGATTCTGTTATTTTAACCACTGAGTTCCGATTTACAGATTAGCTCGCCAAAATGAATACTGGTAAAGTACATGCCTTGTCATTGCAAATGCACTTGAAGGAGAATTTATTGTTCTGTCCATCATAATCTCCTTGGAGGCAAAGAGTGCTTCCTAGGCCTTTCCTCTCTTCCTTTTAGTTCTGTTCTACAAATCAAAGCTGCCTTGAGCTGGCCACATAGAAGTTACAACAAATACAGCATTTTTAATATTTGATTTTACATTCAGTCATCACCTAAAAAAAGGTGCACATTCTATGTATCAGGTACTGTGCTAGGCAATGAGAATTCTAAGTAGGTTCCCTGTTATACTTTATAATGTTCACCCTGGTAGTTTCCTTCATAGCAATGATTACAGTTTGTAATTTTTATTCATTTTCTTATTTATTATCTGTCCTCACATTAGACCATAAGGCCTAGGAGGCTTTGTCTGTTCTGTTACCTTCTGTGTCCCCAGAATTTAGGTCAGTGCTTGACACATTTTAGGTGCTTATTAAATATCTATTAAATGAGTACATGAACAAATGAGTCAAAGAAAGAACAAATAAACTAACCACAAGTTTATCAGGCGATGGGTAAGCTGTTCCATTTTCTGGTGTTGATATACTTTGATGATTTTTAACACCACTCCTCCATTACCCTTTGTGTATTGCATTCTCACGTGACTTCTGGCCACGGAGAGAAATTGAGCAGAGGCCAGAAGATCAACTTTTAGTCTGGGATTATGGAAACTAATGTAGTGACAGCATAGGGACCCAGTATTAACTGGAAGTTAAGGTCCAAAAAGTAGCTTGGCCAAATACCTTCAGTGCAGTTTCTTTTTAGCCGGGGTCATGAAGTTGCTCCCATGTCCAGAAAAAATGTGCTTTCTTTATTTTTGCATAACTGACCACTGGGCATGGTGGTAGGGATCTCTCTCACTTTGTGGAAGCGGCAGGCCTGACTCTAGCATATGTTAAATGGGAGGTAAAGAATTTAGAAAATCCCCTGTCTTTATACAGCCTGGCTTTCAAACCCGTTGTCTTGCTGAAGACTGACAGATATTTCTCCTGCAGTGGAATAAAAAGCTCAGAGGCTGCAATAGAGCATGAGTGAGAGGAAAATAAAAATGTATTGGTGAAATAGCTACAAAATTATTATATTTCTGATGCTTCATTCTTTATCATATGCAGAGAAACTCTGTTCAAGTTTCTACTGTAGTATGCCAAGGACATTTTCTCTATCATTCACTTGGAAAGAATGCAAAATGTGCTGAAAGCCTAGATCAAGGGTCAGTAACATTTTTCTGTAAAGGCCCAGATAGTGAATATTTTAGGCTTATGGATCCAACTGTCTTTGTCATGCTACTCAGCTCTGCTGTGCAAAAGCAGCCATAGATAACACGTATGTGAATGAACACGGTTGTGTTCCAATAAAACATCATTATCAAAACAGGTATAGTTTCCCAGCCTCTGGACTAGATGGCATTTTGGTACCTAATTTGCATAAAATCCTGGAATCTGGGAACACAAACCCATTTCTTCCACCATACACACATAGTAGGTAGATAAACCATTTTGAAAACCCCAGTTTGATTTGGAAATAGCAAAAAACATTTGGGCTTTACAGATTTCTGGATACTTTGGATAGTTCAATCAGTGTCGTGTGAGCCTACTCCAAGAATTAGATGTATCTAGCTTAAACCTCAAAAATTAAAAAAGAAAAGACTCAAAATCCTATCCTGCCTCTTCTTAGGAGCCAACTTGGAGTTCTCACTATGAAAAGATGCAGACCTCAGCAATGAAAATACCCAAGATCAAAGCTTGGGAAGTCAATTCCTTTCGAAAAGGACTCAAAGCTGCATTAAAAATTGCCATGCTTCGTCCTCTTCACCCTCCCAGGAGAGCTGGCTGGCCCAATGCCACCTTACCCCAGAGGCCAGCCTGACCTTGGCCATCCATCTCTGCTTGATAAAGCCAGGCTCCACAAATCACATTGCTCCCCATTGACTTTCTGTCAGGGTGAGGTAGCCAAACCTCTTCTTTAAGCTGAGAGGCATAACATGCATCTCCTCTCTGCCCAGTTGCTATAATGGGAACTTCCAGGTCAAAGGAGTCCAAGTTTGAGCACAGAAGGCACACACCAAGACGGGACAAGCACTTATGGGGTCCCTTCTGTGCTCCAAGCACCGTGTTAGTACATTGGGATACCCAGGTGGATAAGACACATTTGGAATTCTCTGGCCTTGAGGTGTGCATGGAATTATATGATGTAAATTCTGGGCAAGAGCAGGGAACAAGTCAGTGTCAGCTGACTGTAGAAAGCATCGGCCCATTAAGTTAACTCCTGAGCAGCAGTAGCTGCACGTATGTTGGCCCATGCTACATTAGCTAAAGCTCATAAAGGCTTGTGTAAACAGAGAGCAGCTTTAATTGAATAAAATATGTCTTTGGCTTCTTCCCTGCCAGGTTCACTGTTTCTCAGTGACTTATATGGGTCCCATTCTCTTCTTTATAGCTAGCAAGAGGCTCCCTTCTCAAGAGGAGATATGAGTCAGAACTCTTAAAAGCATGGCTTTCCCATCCTTCTTCCTGGAGAAACACCAAAGAGATGTTTTCTCTGCAGTCTTAGGTGAGTCAGCAGCAGCAGTAGGGCACGTCACGTGAGCAGGTGAAACTTCCAGTGCCAACTGATGCTTCCCTCTACTTAAAGATGAAGTTCTCAAATAAGCCTTTTATACTTAATTATTTTTGAACCAGTCAGTGGCTTCTCTGGCTTCTTCAGGCAAATATGGCTTTAATTCATTAAAAGCTCCAGGACTTTCACCTGCTGGAAGGAATGCCAATGCAGACAAATGATGCATTTTTAAACTGAAGTTTTCATCTTTGTGGGATTGTGTGGCCAATCCACTCATCAAGACAATAACAAGGTAACAGTTCTGCCTAACATGTTACAAGTAACACGATGTAACTCTCCTACCTATAACTGAAAACACACTAATCCCCTTTCTAGAATTCAGCTTTCATGATTTCAGCATTTGTGATCTTAGACATTAGGGATTTTTGCCTTTTGGGATTTATGATTGGCACTGGCTGCATCCATAAGTGCATGTACTTCTCACCTCAATCGGGCAAGGTAGGTGATATTATCTCTGTTTCATGGATAGCAAAACAGTTCCAGGAGATGCAGTAACTTACCCCACGTCACACAGCTATAACGATTCAAACATTTGCTTGTGTTTTCTATCATTGATAGCCCCCTGTACTAGACACACAAAAATACCTGACATTCAATACTGCACAAAGGTTGCAAGCACTGAGAATGAACTTGAGTACCACGGGTTGCTGGGAAAGAGCTGCAGTCCATTTAGGAAATATTGATGGGGCAGCTTCTGTTGGTTGCGTACTGTGGGAATGGTTGGGGAGAACAATGATGACATAGCCCCTGAACTTGAGCAGCTCATGGTCTAGTGCGATGGACAGATGTGTAAATGGGTGATTGTGCCACAGCGTGGTAGGTGATGTGCTGGAGGGCATGATGGTAGTGGACCCTGAATCAGGTGGGCTGGGAGGCCAGGGAAGGTTTCCTACCTAAAGCTGCACCCCAACCTATGTGTCTTGCTTACCTGCCAACTAGACAGTATGTTCTCGTGATTTGCCCTCCCTCTGGTTTCCAAGGCACACCATCAGCTTCCATAAGCTTCCATCAGCTTCAGTATTTGACCTGAAAATGTCTGTGTTAGGTGAATAGATTTACTTTTCTACACCGTATTTTCTTAGGCTCATTTGAAAACTAGTTTTCACCACAAACCAATGGTGTGTCAAAGTGGCTCAAAACCATGTTGAGGTGTCAGGGTTAATATGCCTTAGAATAGAAAAAAAAACATTGGATAATGTGCAAAATTGAATCCCGTTTACAAAGATGATTGCACGTTAAGAATATTTATTTTAAGGTCTCTTCCTTGATCTCTGTTTTACTTTCCAGCTGGGTTGGAGGTTGCTTGGATATGTATGTTTGATGGGTCTCTGCAGGCTACCATGCTTATGAAAGGTGCAAAATAACTTACATCAAAATATTCTCTCTCTTTTTCTCATCTATCATACCTGCAAAGAGTAAAATATTCAAATAACCTAAAAGAAAAATTTCTTTTCATTCCTTGAAGGCAGCTATTGTTACCCTGTATATCCTTATATACCTTTATGTATCCTTCCAGAGATATCATATGCATATACATGGATATGCACACACATGTGTGTATGTATACGTATGTGTGTGTATAGATATAAGCATGCATATGTATGTATAAAAACATATATTCCATTTTGCTTGTTTCTTACATAAATGATAATATGCTGTAATACCATCTTGCACCTTTTTTTCCTATTTAACAATACATTTCAAAGATTCTCTGTTCTGCCATAGTACCTATGGACCTGCCTCATCCTTTCAACAGCTGTTTCATGTTCTGTTGACACATTTTAAGCAGATTCTTTTTGATGTACATTTTGAATGTTCTTGGTTTCTGGCTTTTATGAAAAACATTGCAATGAATATACTTGCACATACAAGTTTGCCTGTGTGCGAATGTATCATTTGGATACATTCCGGGAGGTGGAATTTCCAAATGAAATGGTACGTTCATTTTAAATTGTGCTAGACATTGCCCAGTTGCCCCCCAAAAATGTGGAAGCAATTTATACTCCTATGGACAACATGGGGAAATGTCTGTTTGCTCGTGTATTCTTTGAGTGGTTTTGATCAGCTTCCAGGACACATTGCAATGATGAAAGCATGGTCTTTTGTCTTAAAAGTTGGGTACAAGTTAGATTTAGGTGGCTGTGAATTGACATGCAAAAGTCACCTGGCCAGGTCTGAGCAGTTGATTGTCAACATTTTAGGGCTGAAAACCTGCCTTTTTGGATGTTCCAGACATAAAAATGTCCCTTTTTATATCTCTGTAATGCCAGGTTGCATTTTGACCTGTTTTAACTTTTTGCATTTCATAATGATCGCTGGACACCTTACACTCGTGCTTCCTAGAAGGCTCTGGCTCGATTCCCCACAATTCTTTGTTTCTTCAAAGCTTGTCTCTGTCTCCGTCTCAGGCTTGGCCACTGCACTCTGTGACTCAGCATTTCCACCCACCTTTCCTAATGGGTCTTGAATGGGTGACCTTATCACTCCAGGAGGCAAACATACACTGTACTGATCTGCCAAGCTCAATATCCTTTTGCTTAAATGTTAGATGGATTTATGTTATTGCTCTGGGAAGCAGTGATCCAGGGAGGAATTAGTGTTCTGAGAGGACTCCGGTCTTGTTAAAATGGCAACGGGAGGATGCATGCGCTTGCCCAAAGCCATGGGCTGTAGCCTAATCCAGTCTTTTCCCTTTTTTTCCCCTCCTCAGTTCATTTGGTTATTTGAATCTTGTTTGCATCTGAGCTTCTGAGATGCTGGGGTCCAGCAAGGGAAGTCTGGATACAGGTGCCACCAGCTCTGCTTTGGTGACTTTCAGCATGAAAAGGACACACACACACACACACACACACAGACAGACACACACACACACACACACACACGATGCCCTCTGATCTGGGCTTATGCGTTGTAGCAGAGCTGGAAGTGGGTGGGCTGGGGCCTCCCTGAGGGGGGCTTTTCCTTCCAGAGTTGCCTGGGAAGGTTCATCAAATGTACCAAAGTCACATGTGAGTTTGATCAATCTTCAGGAGCAACTGTTGTGATCCAAATGTTTTCCTTTGCCTGTGTGCTTTGCTCTGCATAGCAGGCATGTTCTTAAGTGGTCATAAGCAAGTTGAAATTAGGGAGGTGGGGCAGTCAGGGAGAAGGTGTATAGAATTGGGATTTTAGAGGATTCAAGATTGGTTTGTTTGTCTTAACTCTGCTACTTTCTAATTGTGTGACTTTGGATATACTGCTTAATCTATTGGGGTCTAGGTTTATCCTTTTATAAAACAACGTTAATGCCTCCTTATCTTCATCAGAAGATTACAAAATGGAAAAAGTGAGATATTAGCTGTTAATTTTAAGCTGGAAAGGCTTATTAGTTCTCCACTGACAATATATATTAGGTAATTTATCTACATCATGTTATTTAATTCTTAAAATAAATATCCAGACAAACACTGTTATCCCTATTTTACAGATAGGGAAAAATATGTTCAGAGAAATTAAGAAATTGGACCAAGGTCACACAGCTGGTAATTGGTAAAGCTAAGTTGCAAACCTCAGTGAGTGAAAAAGACTGGATGTGAGGGTCTACGGTACCTTTGAGTAAGTACATGTGTAACGACCAGACCCCTGTGTGTCTCTACCCAGTGATTCTCAGCTGGAGGTGAATGTGCCCTCCAGGGGACATTTGGCAATGTCTGCAGGCATTTTTGGTTGTCACAACTAGGGTAAGGGGTACATCAATGGCTTCTGGTGGGTAGAGGCCAGGGATGCTGCTAAACATTCTACCATGTACAGACAGCCTCCCACAGCAAGGAATTATCCAGCCCCAAATGGCAATAGTGCCGAGGGTTGAGAAACCCTTGGCGAACCCACATGCTTCCAGTGTTTTCCTACAGGGAAGACAGAAGAAGGGCGGCCTTTCCCTAACCTATTTTTCCTCCACTGCACTTTGCCGCCCTGTATTATTCTGTATAATTTATTTATTATGCTTATTTTTTAATAATCTGTCTCTGTTAATCAGAATGCTAATTTCCAAGGGCTTAGAAGAGAGCCTAGGTGTCGTAGGTGCACAGTAAATATTTGTTGCATAAACAAATGAATGCAAGATTAAGTTCCTAGTGACAACTTGGGGACTGCCGGATATCAGGGAAGGTGGCAGTAAATTTGGACTCTAGGATGAGATGGTGGTGAGCGAGCTAGACTCCTGCCAGGGTTTCAGGGCTGGACTGGGGACCTAGCTGTGTAGCTCAGAGTGTCTTTATGTGGCTTTCTGAATTGAGAGGTCCCCATGCAACCTGTTGCCATCCTGCCCCCAGTGGCCAGGGTGCCCCTGTGTCACAGTTCTTGGGCTTTCAAGGCATGTGCAGTTCTGTGTTAATGCTGGTTTTTCTGTGGGGGTGTCAGGGGACTAACTTTGACTCCAAAGTGGTACTTTACTCAGGCTAGGGAATCTTCTTCAGGTTGGTTCAGAGAGACAGTTGAGAAAAAGGGAAAATGGCTTCCTTAAGGAGAACCATAGAGGAACAAAGACTTTCCTAGAACTCCCCAGTTCAATTTAAATGTGTCTCCCCTACCCCTCACCTGATATTGCACTCACAATAAAGAAGAACAAATCTCTCTTACCGTGAAATGCTTCAGAGGCTCATGGCTGAGCAAGGTGGGGGTATGGTACGCGGTTAACATCAAGAAAAACATTTCTGTCCTGTAATATTTATTTCAAGTTCTCATTTGCAAAATTAGAACAATAAAGTCTATCTCAAAAGGTTATTGTCAGTATAATGGGGTGAGGATTTTTGTTGCAACAACTGGTCCTAGAATTCCTCTTAGGGAAGGAACTTACTTTGTTTAGAAAAAGATCAGAAGATGACTCTGGGAGTATGGAAGGTAGATCCTGTTTTTCTAGTTTGGAATGAGGCAGCAAAACGAAGGGATAAACTGTTCTGCATAAAAAATGCACAGATTTAGGAGTGAGGGAGAGAAGGGGAAGGAGTGGGAGATGGGATGAATGGAACTAAGCAATGTGGCTGGAGGTAGAACCTGGGGGTCAGGTGGCATTTATGGAGGGTAGAGTCTGATGCTTTATCTGTATTGCTGTGATATAATCCTCCCCTTCCATCACTCTAAACCAGGGGTCCTCAAACTTTTTAAACAGGGGGCCAGTTCACTGTCCCTCAGACTGTTGGAGGGCTGGACTATAGTTTAAAAAAACTATGAACAAATTCCTATGCACACTGCACATATCTTATTTTGAAGTAAAAAAACAAATGGGCAAAAACACCCGCATGTGGCCCGCGGGCCATAGTTTGAGGACGCCTCCTCTAAACCTTCAGTCACGTATGATCTGTGTAGTTGTGGGAAAGGCCAAAGAAAGGAGGCTGAATTCCCCATGTGCGGCAGCCTGTGACAGAGAGAAAGAAGAACCCCTGGAAGTGAGATGCTCATCAGGTTGAGAGTTTATCGCAAGTAACTTGGAGGCAGAAGTGCAAATGAGAACTAGACCCTAAACATTCACTGAAATCTTGAGGGAGGTCATGGCTTTCCTATAGGATGTGGGTAGAGGTCTTGGGTCAATTTTATTTAAATATCAAAGAATGGATAACTTGGGATTATAGGGAGAATTAAGTTAGTATTTGTAAAGTGGCTAGCTCAGTGCCTAAAATATAATGGACATGCAATAAATAAGTTATTTTTTCTTCATCAAATTATATATACTCTTCCTTAAGAAAACTCACTCTGGATTTAAGTCAGGGGTCATAAATTGGTCTGCAAATATGGCTTGTTAGGACTATTTTTTAAAAAATTGTGTTTGAATGTTCTAGTCAGGGTATGTTCTTTCTTGTTTGCCTCAGGCCTCACTATTCCCTATTGTGCCCCCCGCATTCACATATTTATATGATCTACTTGACCAGCACAGGCATTTAAGTTTGTGGCTACTATTTTAAGTGGATATACTTAAACTGTGCAGAGATAAGAGGGAAACTGGGCATTCTATGATGTTTGCCCTTGCAGGTAGATTGCATTATTGATTATAATATTTTCTGCCCCTCCTGTGGAAGGATTATACACCCCTGTCACATTGACATGTGATTTACTTTTGGTCAACGAAATGTGAGCAGAAGAGAAATGTGTCGCTTGCAAGCACAAGTCACATGGGCTACTTCTGCACAGAGGTTTTTAAGAGCCATTATGTGATTCTCACTTTTCCCTTCTCTGCTCTGAGACCAGCAATGTCTCAGATAGGGGTTACTCTGTGAGACTCAGTCTCCAAATAAAGTGACATAGAACGAAGCTGACACCAACCATTGACAGACACGTAGAATAAGTGAGAAATAAATGTTTGTTGTAGTGAACCACTGAGAGTTTTGGATCATTTGTTAGCTCAGTATAACCTTGTCCATTAGGACTGATACAACCCCTCTATGTGTTTTAAAGATAACCAACTTAGGGAAGTCTTCCCAGCTTGGATATGTGTTCATGAAAGCCACTTAGCTCTTTGCTTATTCCCACTGAGATGTGGGCAATCTAGGGTGGAGGAAAAGTACAAAGTTCTGTTCTGGAGAACAGATACAAAGCAAAATGCAATTTACTGCTAAAAAGGTATCTGTGTGTAATACCCTAAAAAGTGCCCCGAAAGGAGGAGTTCATCTTGGAATCTGAATGTTGGCATCATTCCTGAACTGTTTCATCACGGTAGCTGCTCATCTGTCACTCTTTCTTCATTAATCCACGATTAATTATTCAGGTTCTTTTGAGGTCCAAATTAGCCTGATGAAATTTTGAGAAGAAAAAAATATGAAACAAGAGCCTTACTTACAAAAAAAAAAAAAAAAGAATCTCAGAGTTGGGGGAGATATAAATCATCTCAAAAGCACCTGCTCCCTTAGCAAACATAAAATAATTCATGGTTTAACTGTGTATTATCTTCTAGACAACGCCTCCTAAATCTGTCCCCCTGGCTTTGACTCTCCTTTCTGGATCTGTTAAATATTGTCCCAGTCCCTGAAAGTTTTTTTGGGAGCCCCAGTACCAGCTCAAACTCAACATTAAGTGAACCTGAACTTGTTACTTTCCTTCCCAAACATTCTATTTATACCCATGATGTCATTATTCTGTCTCCTAGAGCCTGAAATTTAGAGTCCTCTAGGTAGGAAAAGGCAGTCCCGGGAGAGCAAATAGCAAGGACAAAGGCAGAGAAGAAAGGAATCCCAAGGAAGGCCTAGGGAATTGTGAGTTGCTGGGCATGGATTCATGGAATAAACACAATGGAAAATTTAAAGATGGACTGGTGGCTTGGAGTCAGAGTTTGGAGAACCTGGGATGCAGGGTTGAGAGGTTAGGACTTAATTCTATGGCCAAAAGGAAGCCATGGAAGTGTTTGTACCTTGGCCAGATAGGATCAGTTTCATTTTAGATGGTTGTGACACCCCTGTGGGGGACTGATGGGAGAAGGGAAAGACTGGAGGTGGACAGACCTGTTAGATGGCCAGGGAAATAATTCTGCGGAAAGATGCTCAGAACCCAAATTAGGGCAGAGGGCATGCACAGAAGGGGAACATCAGCTCTTGACCTCCCCAGAGAGAGAGGGAACTGGATATGCCTTTTTCTCGCCTTCTGCATTCAATAAAATGCCTTTGCCCTAGCGAGCTATAGAGAGGATCTGGGGCTGAGAGGGCATCTGAAATCCCCTAAGACTCTGAAATGAGGGCAGCCAAGTGGGAATTCATGGCCTGAGCCAGCAGTTCCCTTCAGAGCTGCAGCACACGGGTCAACTCGGCAAAGCGCCCTGCCCAAAGCTAGCAGAGACCCTTGCCTTCTTCCCCAGCGTCTTGCTCGTCTCTTAATCCTCTCCAGTTCTGTTCCATGAGACGAGCCCATAGAAACATTGCTGCCCCTTCCACCCCCTCCTCTTTTGTTAAAGGGAAAAAAATTGTTTTAATGCTCTTTGCAACCCATGCAGAAAAAATATTTCCCAGCAGGTGCTTCTGAGCATTAAGCAGGTTTTGCTGCTGTCCCCTCCACACATCACTTTAACAGCCACCCCAGCAAATTGCTTAGTCCACGAATTCTCGTCTCCCTTGCTGCCTGCATTAAACTAAGAGAAGAAAATAAAGATCATTAAAGTCCCCTTCCCTTGATTATTTTTTAAAAAAGGGCATGATACATTTTGGGGAACAGGGAATAAGCTGAAGCTCTGATAAAGCCATTATGCAAATCAGCACCTCAGGTCCCAGTTGCTCAGACAAGTTTGACCTGTAGCCTGGGAGGAAGTTGAAGGGTGAGGATCTTTAAGATTGTATCTTGCTTGAAGTTGTGAAGACTCATAGAAAAATGGCTAGAGTTTGAAGGGCTTCCTGCAGTTATTACTGGGATAGGCCCCTCTTAATAACTGTCACATTAATATCTGCTTAGAATCTCACATACTCAGGTGTTTAATGTCACGTAAGTTAAGTTCTTTTGGTTGCAAGACACAGAGACCCATAGAAACTTAGCTTAGGAAAGAAGACGGGGCAATAAAGAAAATAGAGATTTCCGAGGAATGCAATAAAAGAAACCATGGTACATGGTGGCATGTGTCTGTAGTCCCAGCTACTTGGGAGGCTGAGGCAGAAGGATTGCTTGAGCCCAGGAGTTTGAGGTTGCTGTGAGCTAGGCTGACGCCACGACACTCTAGCCTGGGCAACAGAGTGAGACTCTGTATCAAACAAACAAACAAACAAACAAACAAAAGAAACCACGGTATAATCTCACTTCTTGGAGATGAACCAAATTAAAGATGTTTGTAGGAATATCAGCAGTAGGATTTGTGGATCTGCAGCCTGGTGCTTCACCATTAACTCAAATTAGATACATCCATTTCTGCTTCAAATGTGTTTTCCCCTATTACTCTCTGGGTTCCAAACCTTCCACAACTCTTTCTTTACCTCAGTTTTCCTGCTTATGGTTTCTGCTGCTTTCTGTTTCTTCCCTTAATGGCTTGAGTACCCTCTTTGTTCACCATTTCAAATATTTGAGACTGGCCAGAAGGTTTGGTTCCCAAGAGAATTAGAGACATCAACCAGCTCATGAACTGGCCATCTTGGGACACATGTCTTCCCTAGTCCAACTAGAGTCACTGGAAGATGGTGATGGGGTCACAGGTATGGAATGTGAATGGCCCTCATCAAGGCCTATGGGCAGGCAGGTTTTCCTTAGGTGGGGATGTGGCTGTGAATTACACTGTGACCAAAAAAATCAAAATCAAAAACAAAAACAAGTCTTCCCCTTAGAGTTAATTAAAAAAACACAATGTCAACATGTAAGTGGCATTCACTGTTCACACTCAAATAGTTTACATTACTTTTCCCTGTGGTTGTAGAGAGCTTTAGGATTTATGGGACAGGGTTTATCATCCCCTCCATAGAGACTTGGAAAGTATGGATTAGGGAAATCCATGATTTGTCCAGAGTTATAGAGTTGGGTCTTGAACATGCAGTTATCTTTGCATATGCCAACACGAATTGGTTCTTGGGAGCACCTACCTTTAGCTAAGCTAAGCTGAGACTCTATAAAGTTACTTCCATGGGAAAGTTTTAAGTTGTCTTTGACTTTACCTTTGCTCCTAACTAGGCTGCTATTTGAAATCTGCTTTTAGTTCCCAAAGAAATCTTTGCATTTAGTGGGCTTCTTCCCTTCCATGTGAGATATGCTAACCTTTGCTACTTGGAGGAAAAATTGTGTGCTTGCACACATTCTGAACGCTTCGTGTGTAAATGTCCCTGGCCCATAGCTCTAGGGCTTCCCAGAAACAGGAATTCTTGGAATGTCTGGGAGCTCCATTTGTAGCCAGGAAGACTATAACTCCTCCAAGGCAGTGGATTGCTGGAAGTCTAGCTAGCTTTGTCTGAGTCCGGGCTGTAACCACACTGGGTTGTTAACTGGTACTTAAAGGAACCCTAACTGCCGTGGATGGAAGCTGAGGGATGCCCTGCTCACCTTGGCCTTGGCTCCTTGGCATGAGAACTGATGGGAAACTCTTCTGCCAGATGTCTCTGTATGTAGTGCTCATTTGGGCAAGGTGAGCTGCCAGGGAGAATTCAGGCCCTGTATTCCTGCCACTGACTCTTGTTTCTAGGCTGCTCTTCCTGGTGTCAGATAAGTGGACCACCTTCAGAGGAGCCCCTTGCTGGACATTCATGGATCAGTAAGCAGGAAACAAGTTCCCAGGCCAGGCCGATAGGGACAGGGCTTGGATTTGGGAAGGATGGGCATATTGGAGAAGGTCCAGACAAAGCCTTGGAGGATCTCCCACTGCTGGCTTTTATTCGTCTCTGCTGTGGGGCCCCAAAGGTCCAAAGGACATAGACTCCTCTCCCTGGACCACGACACAGGCACTCGAAGAAAACCTGGGGTCCCAAGTACCCTGCTGACTCCCTAGCGCATATGTATCTCAGATTTACTCTGTCATCATTGCTGTCTCCTAACTTTGCTCCAAAGTCCTCAGAAGAGGAACTATAGGATTCAGGGTGAATAAGTGCAGAAAACACCCACATAGTTCTCTGCCTGGTACCATGGCCAGTGGAATGGAGTCAGGCCTTCTGGGTCCTTCTTATCCTGTATTGTTCCCAACTACCTGTGCAAGCAAATCTGTCTCCTTCTGGGCTTTGGTTTCCTCAATTGTAAATAGACAGGATTGAGAATGCCTTATATATGGAATGTTCCTGGCTCAGGTCTCCATGGCTCTTGTTTTAACCTTCTCAATTTAATGTTCTTCACTTTTGTTTCTCTCCACAACCCCATCCCCTGCTCCTGTCCCCCCACCCTCCTTTTGCCCACCCCAGCCCCACCCCACTCCTGTCTTCTTCCCTCTCCCCTCCTCCCTACCCCTGCTCCTGCCTGCACCCCATTTCCTTCCTCTGCTAGAGGAAGGGAACACAAATATGTTTTTGTTTCATCTATAGAATGTAGCATAGCACCTGGCACGTTCACATTCCACTCACACATCTACTCATTCATACTCTCCAGAAATATTTTAGGAGCACCTAGGATATGCAGGCCCCGATGGGTCTCCGTGAGTAAGACAGGTAGAACACCTGCTTGTAGTCTGGGGGAAACAGGTAGTGCTCAGAAAATATGTGTGTTAAGCAAATGAATCTCTCTCTCTCTCTCTTTTCTTTTGGTAAAGGAATATCTTACATAAATTTTTAGTTCTACAGGGCTCTCTTGGTCCCCAGTACTACTCAGAATATTACTGGGTACTTGGCCTTGGAGAAGCAACACTGGAATCTTGCCTAAGAGTCAAGACTTTTGAAGTTTCCACATGGGGGTTCCCCCTTTGTCTCACGTGCTTGTGTTAGAGACACCTGTCCGTCTAAGGTCTGGGCTCGTGCCATCAGCAGCAGCAGTGCCAGTCTGGTGTGGGGGTCGTGAGAGGGTGAGAGGTGACACATAACAAGGTAATGCAGTAGAAAGGACAAAGATGGGCTGGAAAATTGAGAAGAGTCCAGGGGACAAAGGAATGGGCTTTGCAGATGAGGACATTTGGGATCAGGGTTTAGAACTGCCAGGCACTGGCTGTGTGACCCCGAATGGGTTGACATTTTCCTTTACTTGTAAAAGAGGCTAAAATCACAGGTGATTGAGGAGACTAACTGGGATGGAGCATGCGACGTTCTCAGCTTGGTGCCCAGCTGTTGAAATAGAGGCCCCCTAAACAGTAGCTATTGCCATTATGAGAGGGTAAAAAGAAGAGGGACAGGACATGAAAAGGAGAAAAAGAGAGAGAGAACACATCAGGGAAAGGTGGGGGAAAATGAATCTGAGAGATTTCCTCCGGTCAGCGAGGCCACTGGGCCTGTTGGCTCCCAGCCAGCCGCTGCAGCGGGAGGTGCTCAACTTTCCCGCCGTGCGAGGCTGTTTCTGTGTGTACAAATGTCAGCAGTCACTCCCTGCTGCCTGCAAACAGCAAGGGCCCTTGCTGGCATAATTGTATCTGGAGATTTTAGCAGTATTTTCAGTGTTCAGAAGGGGAGGCCTTGGGATGCTGTATCTTTATTTAGATATTATGGAAAGGATTTGTTTTCAAAATAATGCTTCACTGGACACTGTGCTTGAGAGCAAGATCCTGGGCCTGATGCATTGCCCAGCTCATTGGAAGCACTTTTGATATTTTTTCAAATGCAGTTAGCTGGGGACCACGCTAGACCTACTGAATCAAGCTCTGAGGATGGGGGCCCAAATTACATTCTTAACAGGTTCCCATGCAATTGTTGTTTGTTGAATTTTGTTGAAGTTTGAGCACCACAGTCCTACTTGGTTCAGAATATTAAGAAACTGACCAAAAAAAAAAAAAAAAAAAGAAAAAGAAACTGACAAAATAATCAAATAGCATTATATTACTAAAAATAATTAACTGCTGCTTGAGATAACAGTTTTGGTTTAATTCTTTCAAAGGAAGAAAAGTGAACAGTCAGAACAGAGAAAAGCACTTAATGAAGATTAACGGCTGAAAGGTTATAGGAAGCTAAATTTTGGCTCAGACTATGTAAGAAATTCTTAATGATTAGCGTCCCCAAATAGCACACTTTGGAATGTAGTGATTTCCCCATCTTTATAGGGATTTGAAGAAACCTGCTAGGCTCTGCCTGGTTTCCTAGCTGTGGCATCTCTCTTGCCCTCACAGTTAGAGTTATTTGACTCCCAGTGGCAGGTTTCACTCCCGTTGATTCTCAAACTGGGGTTCCTGGACCAGTAGCTTCAGCATTACTGAGAAACTTGTTAGAAATGTAATTTCTCAGGCCACACCCAGACCTACTGAGCCAGAGAGTGATTTAATTGATTTAATAGGTGGCATCTGCATTGCACGTGGGAGACTTTTTCAGATCTCCCAGATGATTCTAATATTAATATTAAATATTAATATTTAAACAGGGTTGACGATTATTGTCTTAGGGCAGTGGTTCTCAAACTTGAATGTGTATCAGAATATTACCTAGAAGCCTTGTTAAAACACAGATCTCTGGGCCCTATCTCCAGAGTTTCTGATTCAGTAGCCCTGGGGTGGGACTGAGTTCCCAGGTGATGAGCAGAGGGAACTGATATCTCATCTTTTTGGATATTTTTTTCCCTGGCCACAGGTAGTTTTTTCATACGTATTTGCTGATCAGTGCTCTGCTGAATACTCGAAGGGGACTTTGTGCATAAATCTAGACTGGTCTGTGTGGCTCTCTCCTCCGCAGCACTCTGTGTACTGCATCTGCTGTGGTCTCCCCAGACTCTCTGTCTCAACTCAGGAGTACATGGGGCTCTGCCTGGCTTCTCCTTCCTTCCCTGAGCCGCTGCATGGAAACTGTCTCAAGATAGTAAGCTGAGGGAATCACAGGGCTTACTTCATTTGTTTTATCTCTCAGGGATCACCATTTCCATTGCCTGATGTTCAGTGTCTTCAAAACCATTGTTTCCTAAATTTTATCTTTTTTTGTGTGTGTGTCAAGCAGGAGGGTAAATCCATTCTCTCTTTTTCCATCTTGGGCAGACACAGCATTACAATGTACATTTATAAAACATGGCTGTTAGCTGTTGAAGGAGAATGCACTGGAAGCGGGTGGGGGAGAGATGAAGCTTGGAGCATAGTTACAAGGCTGGCTGGGGCAGTGCAGGTGAAGCAACTGATGGAGACACAGGCAGCAGGCTGGGGGTGAACAGAAGTGCAGGCATTTGAGTTTCATGTTGGAGATATTGCTGAGACGACTTTCCGATATGGGAGTTCTCTGTGCAGAATGCTTGTCTTTGTAAACCTGTCTGTCTCACCTATTGTTTACTGATGAATTGAACTCAGAGTCTGGTATTAGATCACAAACTTTATGGGGACGGAAGCAATTCTGTCTTTTTCATTGCTTTATATTCAGAGAATAGAGCTGACAGCATATATACCGTAAAAAAAAATAGGAATCTGCAAGAATCTTTTGCATGAATACATAAATTCTTCTGCACGATCCTCTTTCTGAGACCAGACTATCTTTCAGCCTATTTGCCTCTTTTCCTGTTGCTTGTTCACAGATTGCCATTTTATTAGCCACTTGTTTTTATAGTTTGCTTAGGACTCAGCAACACCAGCACTGCGTGAGAGTCAGTTAAAAATTCAGAATCTCAGGTCCTGCTCTATGCCTACAGAATTAGATTTTGCATCTTAAAAAAAGACACTGGTCTAGTTAGTTTCCCCCTATAGCTCAAAATGTATTTGTTCTCTGTTGATCTGTGCAGCAAAGAGTAAACGGGATAAGAAAAAAGATTGCCAGGTAATTTTTATACATATTTAAGTTTGTGCTAGACCCCTTCTAATGTCTCCTTATACTAAGTTCTACCTATAATGTAGGACTCCTTCCTAGTCCCTGCTCCTTATCTGAATATCCTGCTAGTGCCTACCCAATCCTGTGAATGCTTCCAATTTTAGGTCAATATCTTTGCAGATGAGTCTATCAGTTTGTCTGTGTGCTTGTCTTTTTCTATCTCATTAGCTGACATTTTAAGATCACCTTTAATGTTTATGAAGTCTACAAGGATTCCAGAAAACCCCAGAATTAATACGAATGGCAATAAGTACTGAAATCCAGGAAGAGGAAAGCAAGGGAGGATATTCTGTGGCATGCAGAGAAGGTGGATGTCACAACCAATTAGAAGCAACAAGGTTCAAAAAACTAGAGGGCACCAACCTGAAAGGCTCTGTGCTCAGGGATTTGAGGATAAATGGCTCTTGCACAATGGGTAATTAACTCCTGGAGTGGGTTTCCCGAGGCAGCTGGGAGAGCTGATCGACAGTGACAGAGCCTGGGAATCGCTTCCACAGCTCTTCCCTGTTTGGCTCTGGAGTCGCTACGGAAGTCATCTAGGATGACACCGTGTGGCAAGTAGGTGAAGAAGCCAGAGGTGGCCCTGGACCAGGAGGGCAGCCGGCTGAAGTATTCAGGGGCCCTTCCTTTAGCACCTACATTTGTATGCACATTCTGTGGCTAATAATGTGCTTCATAGACACAGTTTTATTTGACACTGTGATGGAGGCAGGAAAGGTAATATTATTATTGTTATTGAAGCATTAATTCTTCCTTTTACTTTTTTTGTAGTTTGAAAGATGAGGAAGTTGTGGCTTAGGGAAAGAAATGAATTGCCCAGGGGACTATGTCATAAGTCAAGACTAGGACCTAGTAATTCCGAACTTTAGTCTTGTCATCCTGTTACCAAAAGTTGGATACTCTTCCCATGGTTGAACAAGGACAAGTGGTTTGAGGAAAAGGAAAGAGAAGTTTATTAATTTGCCAAAAAATGAGGAGGTTGGCAGAATCTTAAAGAACCATCATTCCCCCTTTAAGCAGAAATATGGAGCTCTAAAAGGGAGTTATCAGCTTTGAGCTATTGCTCTTTAACTGTAGCAGCTCGGGTGAAAACAATCTCATGACCTCTGCAGGGACGATTCTGTTGAACCATCACCAGTGGTACAAAGAACATTCCTCTGCCCCTCTGATTACTGGCCTCTGGCAGGAATGCAGGTTTAAATTCCCAAAAGGGGTGAGGGGATTTTAAAGAGACAGCTTGTAAAACATTTTTGCTCTTTTCCAGGCTTTTGCCTCTGTTGCAGTCCTTTCTCTACACCTCACTGTGTATTTGTTTTCTGTTGCTCTATGCAGCAAGGAGGAAAAGCCATAAGCAGAAAGAATTCATTTTGCATGGGTGGGATCCTGTTACCTCTGAGTTTTTTTTTTTTTTTTTTTGAGACAGAGTCTCACTCTGTTCCCTGGGCTAGAGTGCCGTGGCGTCAGCCTAGCTCACAGCAACCTCAAACTCCTGGGCTGGAGTGATCCTTCTGCCTCAGCCTCCCGAGTAGCTGGGACTACAGGCATGCGCCATCATGCCCGGCTAATTTTTTCTATATATTTTTAGTTGGCCGATTAATTTCTTTCTATTTTTAGTAGAGATGGGGTCTCGCTCTAGCTCAGGCTGGTTTCGAACTCCTGACCTTGAGCGATCCGCCCACCTCGGCCTCCCAGAGTGCTAGGATTACAGGCGTGAGCCACCGCGCCCGGCACCTCTGAGTTTTTTATTCTCTGTCATTAACATTCTACTATATGAAGAAGGGGGATATTAAGGATCCAACTTATAAAGTTGACTAACATTCTCCTATTGTCGATCACATACCAGGCTCCATGTTAAATTTTTTAGACACTTTCTCATTTAATCCTCATAATGACCCACTGAAGTGGGTGTTATTATTATGGTTTTACAAATAAGTAGACTGAGGCAGGGAGAGTTATTTGTCCAAAGTTGCATGGACAGAGGTAATGAAGTTGTGATTCAAACTCAGGCCCCACTGACTCTAGATTTTGAGCTCTTATTCCTTAAATTAGCTCTACTCAAAATGTGGTCTTAGGACAGGCTGAAGCCTCTAAATTATTACCTATCCTTGGTGACAAGAGAAACTTGAGCTAGTGTGCAAATCAACTGCATCATTAGGTTAGATGTTTAGGCCAGATGACATTTTTATGGGGGGAAGGGAGAGACAAAACTCTCGATGGAGGAAGCAGTACGTTGGTCTACGTCCTCCTCCAATCTCGTCTCCTTGTAGATGGGTAACAACCATCTTGGAAACTGACACTTTGAATAGAACTTCCCTAAATTTTGCTGCCAATGGAGTGCCATTAGCAATTATGTTATAGATTCCACCTTCATTCTCTCTGTTTTGCACTGGCTATTTTCCACTTTGATCTGGAAAAAGAATGTTAAGCTACAGAGCTCAAACTAACTCAAGCTTGATGGGAGTGATTTACATTTTTCTCATTCACTAAGTCTTTATTGAGTGCCTTTATGTGCCAGCTGTGCAACCCCACCTAAATTTATTTAAATCATTTGCTCTGTTTTAATTTCTATAGCTTATGAAATACAGATTCACACTAAGAAAAAGAAAATTAAAAAAAAAAAGAAAAAATGAAAAAAAACATTTCTATCACTTAAGGGTCATTGAATTGTATCTGAGAAGACAGTGGCTGAAAGAGGTGGCCTTGTAAAATTAACAGGAAAATATCTAATCCTGCAATTTCCTATTAACAATTAAAGATCAATCCTATGACTTCTATGGCTAACAGGCACCCCGCAGGAGTTCTGTTTTGCACAATTTCTGAAAAGAGCTGAACAGACGGAAAAGAGATGTAAATCTCTCTCAAAATTGCTTTGAGAATCTGCTTTTTGACAGTCTGAAAAGTTCCTGAGTGAACAGCAGGGTGCCAGCTTCAGGCCTCAGCCATATCTCCAGGGCAGAGTCACATCTCCTGCCATAATCCCAGCTCCAAGGAAGGGAGGGGGAGCCAACTCTTGGACTTTGACATCCTGCTGCCGCTTCTGTTATCATCTTGCTGCCAAGAAGAAAGAACGGAGTGGATGCAGCAGAACCTTGTTGATTTGGCTACAACCTTGAACCTTCTTCACCCCCTAAATAAAAAGCCTGACAACTTGGTTCTCTCTGCCAACATTCTCTACCTCCTTCACCTATGTGTTGGCCCTTTTTCCACCTAGGAAAAACTATATAAACTTCTTCTTTCTCTCCTAATCTTTGTCTGGAGAAATCTTTCTCAAAATCCACGTGCACTAGCTCACACCCTAACAGAGGCCATGGATGAATGAAAGAACCACATCTCTATTAATTTTAAACTTTCTCACAGTGTGTTTTTTTTTTGGTCAGTGCCCAGTAAATTTCATGGATTCACTGACTGTCTGGAGAGTAAGTAATAAAGTTGACCTATACCAGATTAAATACTTTGTGGGTAGGAATTAGTATCTCTGTTTTGGATTGGCCATTTTATAGATCCTTTTGTGAATGATGGTGACTTGTACATGCCAATGGTCTTATCTTCGAAGTAGCTTGATATTCCACAGGGGTTAGATGGAATCTCTCTTTCAAAGGCAAAAAAAAACATTTATACAGAAGATTGTTTCTATTGTGGAGTCAATAGTAATAATTTCCAACCCCCAGATATGAACAAAGTTAATAAACCAAAGTTATTGCTGTGAAAACTAAGGCAGAGAGAAAACCAAAGTCACCCAGTGACATTACAATCTATATTAAACATGAAGCTTATTCTCTCAATGTTCTTTTTAATAGAACCATGTTCTTTTGTAGATTAAGCATGTTACAGTTGGAAGCTAGGACTCCATCTACTTCTTGCAGTCTTTTCCCTTTATGGTTTTGGTTTTAAAATTCCATGCTTTAGGCATTTCCTAAAACAATATCTGAGTCATGGAGAAGCCCCGGGGCTCTATGTAAAGGAAAGACTAGTCACCTTACCTTGCAAGTTGTGGAGATCATAACAGTCTGTAAAATTGCTCAACTGGAAAACAAAGGCACTGAGCCAGTTGAAATCACCAGTCAATTAAATTCATGGGGACATAAATAACACGCCACGTTGGTGCAGGGTTTATATCAGCACTGTGACTTGGGTGCTGGAGAAGTTTTCGGCAGTTTTTTCCTCTAAGGAAAGTCAGGCTGCGTGAACATGCCCTACCAATTTTTCTTCCCGCCTTCCTCCTTAGCACATGTCATCAGTGTCATTAAATTATTAAAGATTTTTGTTCATCTTCCCATCCAGCCTTCGTGGAGGCAGAGGCCACAATTGACCCTGCCACTGCTGAGCCCCAGGACATGGCGGTCACTCAATGTCCGCTTCTATTTAGTGAGTGCGAAGGAAGGGGCAAGAGAGCCCAGTTCTGGGTAAGGAAGCGAAAGGCACCAGGACAAGAGTTGAAGTTTGTGAAAACACGCTTTCCCTTTTTACTGCTGGCTTTCAAGGAAATGCTGAACAAAGCAGACCCCTGGCCCCACTCCCTTCCAGTCTGCGATGTATATAACTTTCCTGATGTGGCCTTTTTGAATATCATCTTCCTAGTTTAATGGCCAGAAGCTGGCTCTGAAAATGAATATGCACTTTTATTCAGAAGACTACCCACATCCTCACTTCATGTTGCCTGTTGCCTTTGAGATTTTTGTCTGTACTTGCTTTTTTCATTATCATCTGCCTCCACTACTGTGGATATGTGACACAATTTTCCTACACTTTCAGTGGCACTTGATGAAAAAGTGACAGAAAGGTCTTCATTTGCTCCAATGAGCTATTTGCAGCAGAACACTGCATCTTTGGAGATGGGTAGGGAATAACATACATAATTTTGTGATTGAGAAGGAATATTTCATATTCCATGGACACTGGAAGTTTGGACATTTGGTGACCGTGTGGGTTAACTTTGTGTAGTCAAATGTCAGAAATATGCACAATTATGGGTGGGAGTCTTCTCTTTTTCTCATCTCTTACTCTCCTTCTGCCTTTTCATTCTTCTAGTTTTTCCTTTCTCACTTGTTGCCAGCACACTCATTGTTTTTTTTCCCTCCTCACCCTCAGAAGACAGAGCACTGTTCTCAAAGAAATAGTCAACACCTATGGTGCTGCCAGAGGAGACTCACTGTCTTTGGGGGGTTTGGGGGACCCTACTCCAACCTCTTTCTTTTGACTCTATTTCTCACCTCTTCTTTTCCAACTAGATTGACTTTCCGTGATTTGAGCAGCCTGTTTTCTTCAAAACTTGGGGTCCTTGTTAATATTATTAATGGAGTGAATAAAGTTTCATACAGATGTAGGCGATCTTTTTGAAGCATAAATCTGCATAAACACCTTGCCGAGGCATTGCCAATCCACAAAGTGGAGGAGCAGAGGAGGATTGTGGGCAGAGGAAGCCACTACTCACAATCTCCCTGACTACATGGCATGCACAGAGTCCATAACCACTTGATTTAGACTTCTGACAAGTTCTGGATTTAAGTTTTGGTATATCATTTGTTTCAGACACTTCTGCCTAGATGTAGCCAGCTTTGTACATTAATAAAAACAACATCCCCAAACAATGGTACTTAAGGTTTATTGCATGCATTCTATAATTCAGATAGCATAATAGGCATTTTACTGAAGATATCTCATTCGATCATCACAAAAATTCCTATTAAATACCACTAACCCCCTTTTACAAATGAGGAAATGAGATTTAAGATCATAAAGTTGGTACTCTCAACCATTACCCTTGGATGATTCAATTTAGCAATGTGCCAGCCATCATTCTGTCTTGTGGGTAAACAAAAGTAGGTTAAAGCATAGATTTTGTGGCACTCGTGGGATGGATAGGAAGGCAGACCTTGCATTTATGAGCTGATTATAAACATGATGTAAGATATGATGTAATAAAGTTCTAAATTAAATGCAATTAAGTGCTCAAATGGATGGTATAGACCAGTGGTTCTGAAAATGTGGTCCTCAGACCAGCAACATCGACGTCCCCTGGGAGCTTGTTAGACATGCAAAAATTCTCAGTCCTCATCTCAGACCTACTGAATCAGAGACTCTGGGGTTGGGGCCCAATACTCTGTGTTTTAACAATCCTTCCATGTGATTCTAACATACACACTAAAATAGGTGGGAACCACTGGTAGGCCATGGGTGTTAAAGGCAGTGTGTTAGTTTTCTAGGGCTGCCATACAAATACAACCTGGGTGGCTTAAAACAACAGAAATTATTCTCTCGCAGTTCAGGAGGCCAGAAGTCTGAAATAAAGGTGTTGTCAGGGTTTGTTTTACCTGGAGGCTCTGAGAGAGCAATGGGTGCCCATGTCTCTTTCTCAGCTCCTGTGGCTCTCGGCAATGCTTGACATTCCTTGACTTAAGGCTGCATCATCACCTCGATCTCTGTCTTCATCTTCATATGGCTTCTTCTCTCTGTGTTGTTTCTGTGTGTACCTTCCTCCTCTTATAAAGACACCAGGCTTTCGATTTAGGGCCTACCCTAATTGTCTCAACTAATTACCATCTTGCAAAGACTCTATTTTCAAAAAAGTTCACATTCTGTGATTCCAAGTAGACATGAATTTCTGTGCCTCTGTTTATTTCTCTGTAAAATCAAGCTAATGATATTGATGTTTATAGTACTCAAATAAGTTAATATGCCTTTGAGTTCATGCCATGTATGTGATAGTTCTAATTTTTATGAATAAAATGAATGTTGTTAATGCCCAACACTATTCAACCCACTATAGGCAGTTAAGAGATTTAGGTTGGGTAGAACTCTAGGGAAGAGTTTTAGGAGTGTCTTTAAGGAACTGATCTGAGTGGATGAAAAAAGTGGATATTTTGGGACTGGTAGGAGTGAAGGCTACGAAGGCTGGTGAGCAAATATAGACTAATTTGGAGGGGAATGTGCTGTTGGGGCTGGGACAGCACTGAAAACACATTTGTTGATGTGTTAATACATTAATGTCAAGAAAAATTAGTAACTTATATCCCTTGTATTCTCACATAGAGATAAATTATATTTGTTATAAAACTGCTTGCCAAGTGACATGATTTACAGTAAAAATTAATCATATTATTCTGATAAATTCCATATTTTCTTTCTTCTTTCCCTTCCTTCCTTCCTTTCTTCTTTCCTTCCTTCTCTTGCTCTGTCACCCAGGCTAGAATGCAGCAACCCAATCATGGCTCACTGTAACCTCAACTTACTGGGCTCAAGTGATCCTTCCACCCCAGCCTCCTAAGTAGGTGGGACTATAGGTGGGTGCCACCACACCTGGCTAATTAAAAAATTTTTTTTTTGTAGAAATGGAGTCTTGCTAAGTTGCCCAGGCTGGTCTGAAACTCCTGGCCTCAAGCAATCCTCCCACCTCGGCCTTCCCAAGTGCTGTGATTACAGGTGTAAGCCACCGTGCCCAGCCAATACTATTGTTTAATTTTACAAATTGTTGGGATCTTATATTTGATCTATCACTAGCTATATAATGCCCCTGAGTTGTGACTTGACATGGGAAACTGCATCAAACCCTTCCAATGACTTTCCCTTTTACGTTTATAGAGTTACATTATCTCAGATCTGCTGAACTCACATCAGTTATAGTCAAGAGTTCCCAGATGTTATAGTACTGTCAGAAGTTTTTAAATATTCAATATCTCTATTATCAAACATGTCACAAAAAAGTTTATTGGAATGTCATCTTTGATTAGGTCAGACTTAATCCTTCAAGCCAGAAGAGAAGAAAACACAGCCCAGTTTCTGGAATGTCTAGTTTAAATTTCGGCTTTGCCTCTTAAATTTAAATAATTTTTCTGTGACTCAGTTTATTTCTTTGTAAAATGGGGATAATGATACTGATGTTTATAGTACTCAAATAAGTTAATATGCCTTTAGCGTGGTCTATGCCGTGTATGTGATAGTTTTCATTTTTATGAATAAAATGAATGTTGTTATGAATTCATTTTATGAATAAAATGAATGGGCATGATGGGTGAGAATCTAGAAGGTGTTAACAACTCATCCCATTAAATGAGGGTGAAATTCCTAGGGGGCCATGCCTCAGATGCCACCTAACCTAAACCACTCCCTTGGGTTCTGTCTGTTGTTTGTAGCTTCTCTTCTGTTGCTGGAGAACCCATAGGTGTCCTCAAACTATGGCCCGTGGGCCACATGCGGCCCGCCGAGGACATTTATCCGGCCCGCCGGGTGTTTCTGCCGCCGCTGCCTGTCCTGCTTAGCAGCCGACTCATCCGGGGCCCACAGTGCGCATGTGTGGAATGTGCGCCACGCTCTCCAACGGCCCTCCAACGGTCTGAGGGACAGTGAACTGGCCCCCTGTTTAAAAAGTTTGAGGACCCCTGCAGAACCCCCAGTTCTTGCCCATTATCTTCCTGCCAGCCTACCTGCTTTTCCATTTTTGCTTGTTGAACCTGGACTATCTTACAGCTGAAGTCCTCCAAAGGCCACAGTTACCACCAGTAGCTACATGAGATCCAACCCCGGGGGAGAGCAGGCTGGTGGAGGGAGGTCACAGCCTTGGGGGTCTCCGTGGGTATCACACGTTTGTCCACCACGATGTCAGTAACAGGTGCCAGTGTCAGCAACGTCCTTTCCTCTGTGGGGCTTCTCAACCACTCTGGCAAAGCCCACACAACAAGTAGGAGTTTTGCGGGGGACGGGGGGGATACTGAAATACTGATGATGAAGAATTTATGCTGGCACAGTCCTGGAACAGGTCCTAGAGGTCTCCTGCTTGTGCCAAGCATTTAACCCGTTAGTTGCTGGATGGTGAGAGGGTAGGGGAGGTCTTGGGGAAGAAGCTATTTACCTAGTGCAAAAGTACTGCGATATTTTAATAAGCGTAGGATCTGTTCCAGGGAGTCCTGCCTAAATCTTAGCCCTGGGTGTGGAGAAGATGCAGCTATGCCGATAAGGCAAAGCCAATCTCAGAAGGACTTGATTTCTGGCCTGTGGGGTTGGACTTGCTCCAGTGGGCACTGGAAGTCGTTTTTGGCAGCCCACCTCACTCTTTGATTCAAGCAAAGCAGAGTTACAAGCCAGGACTTAACTGAAATAAAAAAAAGATGTAGCTATTTTTCCAAGGAAGGATTTTTTGCTTTAAAAACATTCTTGTTTATTTGGCTTTTCCTCTGTTTATCTGTTGGCACCACTCTTTTGGAGGTTAATGTGAGTTTTAGGCAGAGGAGAATAGATTACAATGTTTAAGCCTTTGCAGATGCAAGTCTTTTTCTGATAATGACTTGGGATTTAATAAGTCATTAAAAATTCTCCAACAAATGCTTTGTAGGTGGTTTTTCTCTTTTTTTCTTTTTTTTAGAGGGAGGCTAGGGGGGAAAAAGTCAGAAGGATCCTTAATCTTAGGTAAATATCTTCTCCAGTTTTGGAGAGACACAGCTGTCAGTCTTGCTGCTACTAATTGTTGCCGTATTGAAAATTCTGGCTGCACATTTGGACACCAGATATCCACATACACACAGAAAAGTTGCTTGATCGACATCAGCTCTCCTTCCTCAGTGATTGGTCTCTCTGGCTGTGGGCCTTTCACTAAAGCAGTCTGAAAAGTCTGGCATGGGCAGAACTTTAAGAAGGGCTTATTTCCCAGAAGTCCCGGGAAAGCCTGATGTCTCTATTGTAAGTTGTTTTCCCTCCACATGCTCCACCAAATAGCAATGAAATATTGGTGTGTGAAGGTTGTGCGTATATATTACAGCAGTGTAGGTTTCTGAATCAGGTGGCCTAGGTTTGAATCCTGACTTTTAAGAGAGAAGTTAAGGGGGAAAAAGTCACAATTATCCTTAATCTTAGTTAAATAACTTCTCCAGTTTTAGAAAGATGCAGCTTTCAGTCTTGGTGCTACTAATTGTATAAAACATCCCATACGGTGTTGGGGACTCAGGTAAGTCATTTAACCACTCAACAGGTCAGTGTTCTCATCTGTTAAAAGGGGATAAAAATAGCCGTCTCACAGGGTTATTATGAGAATAAAAGAAATTAATATAATTATCTCTAGCCTAGCAAAAATTTGTTTTTTTGGGAGGAGTGGGGGCTGGAGGGCCTTTAAACAGTTTTTACCCATTTTAATTTATTAAACATTTTGTGTGTATATGTGTGTGCTGTGCATGTATCAGTCAGGGACAATAAAGTAACTTGAATAAGGAAAGTTTGCTATAAAGAAGTAACTACCAGAGGGGGTTGGAGTAATGAGAGATTGGTTAGTAAGAAGCAAAGAGAGCTCTAAACAATATAGGAATATCAGACATAAGGAGCAGCCATTACCGAAGGGCTGAGATAGAGTGTCACAGGAAGAGAACCTCTCTACCTCCAGGCTGAAACTCAGTCCTTGTTGGAGAGGCCATGGCTGTGACTCATTGAATGGCAGAGAAGTCGCTGTGGTGCTGCACTAGTGGAACTTGCTAGAAATCCACTCTCTGGAAATTGTAGGCAATGAACCCTGTATGGGGTTGGGGAAAGCTGTCACAGAGAGGTGCCTCCATGGAGGCACTTTGCTATAAACCTCCCAAGTACTACTGGCAGCCATACACTTCAGAGCTTGTTGCTCAGGAAGCTGACTGTGCTGCAGGACGCTAGAGGAGCTGTGCATGCTGTGGAAGCCAGACACTGGACAAGACCCTCACACAACAGGAACTAGGCAGGGGCGGTGAAGAACCACCGCTTCCTGCTGAAGTGTCTCTTCAGCGCCCTCTACTGACAAAGTGTAACATCATTCCACCTGGCAAATGAAAATTATTTAAAAACACCTAAGTTCATTTTCACAGAGCAGGCAGTGAAGGGTGATTTTGGAGCTGAAAGGCAATACGTTGATAACTGGGTACAAATGATGAAGAAAAAAAATCTTAATTCTGAATATCTGTCACCATGCTCAGTTTTCTGCTTCCCTTGCATGAGAGCTCTGAGTTATTCACAATAGTAACTAATGCCTAGCATCCCCTACGAAATATTCTTTTTTCCCTTGGTGTTCAAGCTTACAATTTTAAGTAACGTCTTCCCTTTGTGAAGTGATTTGCATTGGAGACTATTTGCATAATCTCTCATGAGAATGAGCCCCAGTAGTGATAAAATGTGGTGTTTGCCACAATTAACAAATTAATTAAGCCAGGGAAAGAGAATATATACACACACACACACACACACACACACACACATATATAGTTTTTGCTGTTTTATTTCATTAGAGAGGCCATTCTTTTAGGATAGACCTTGTTAGAGGTACAAACAATAGGGAACTTTAACCCCAAATGTGTTCTTATAATCTAACAGTAGCTTTTTAACCTAATATATCCTTTTTTGTTTTTTCCATTTTGCCTTCTTCTGGATGAATCAAAGGCATTAAACAAGAAATAGAGGCAAATTAAATTTATTCTTTGGACAATGTGGAGTCAGTGAGGATTTTGACCAGAACTGTGATGTGATTGAAGAAGTTCTGTAGGAAGGTCCACATGATACCTGGCATGCAGTAGGTGCTTAATAAATAATGGCTACATGGATGTTGCTGATGTGGATTTCCTCTGTGTCATCTGAGTGATGATACCCTTTGAGGGAGGTCACAAAAGGCCCAGGCAGAAATAACCAGAAGCAAAACCAGCCCATTTTTTTTTGTAGCTTCAGCTGTAGCTGTAGTCTCATCAGCTAAATAGGACTAGGTAGAAAAAGGGAGGGTGGCTGGGATTCCTTGGCTCAGGCTCTGCCTTAAGCCACTCGAGCTCATTTATGAGTCTAATTAGATCAGAAAGACCTTGTCAAAAACAAAAACAAAAACAAAAAAATAAAGAAAGACCTTGTCTATTGACCTAGGAGTAGAGGTGGGGAGAGAGGGCATGATTAATTTAATGCCTGGAAATGGTGGGGGTGGGGGTGGGAGACAAACGTCACACAAGGTCAGCAGGCAACTGCAAGCTTCTCTTTCTCTCTTTCTTCTCTTCAGTAACTTTTACTATGCTTCCAAATGATGTTGTTAAAAGTGGGAATGTCAATTTGCATTTATTTTCTGCAAGTGTTTACTGAGTGCCTTCTGTGGGAGGGGCTGTGTAAGGTGCACGGGTGGAGGTCCCATGGCCCTGCAGTCAGAGCTGGGGGTCCACACAGACTACGCGTCAGGCTGTAAATAATAAGCATCATAACAGCATGACTGGCATCTGATCCCACTCCATGGAAAACACTTTCTCCACAGACATCTGTGACCTCTTTCTGCCTAAATCCAAAGGATGAACCAGCTGCCTTGTTTTACTTGACTTGCAGCAGTCTCTCCTTGAACTTCTCTCTTTCTTTGGCCTGCATGGCATCACCCTCTTTGGGCATTTCTGCTCCATCTCAGGCTTCCTCTGTTCTTTCCTCTTTCTGAAAATTTCCCCCTGTGTATCCTTTAAATATTTGTCCTCATCTATCCTCATGCTACATACTTTTTCTGGGTTGATTCAATCTATTTGCAGTGCCTTGATTATCATTTGCCTGTAGCTGAAGATGCCCAAGTTGAAAATTTAAGCCCCGGTCTTTTCAACTCCAGCCCTATCTATCTAATTGTGGGCTAATTGGATACTATGCCTTGAAAATCCCACATAGGTTTTATTTAACTCACTGCAAACTGTTCCTGCCCCAGTTTTCCCCATCTCAGTGTATGGTGCTCCCATCCAAACAGTTGTCCAAGCCAGGAACCTGAGCATAATACTTGAATTTTACCCTCCCCTTCACCCAATCAGTGGCTGATCATGTTGGGTCTACCTCCTTAATAGCTCTCAAGCCAGCCCACTCCTTTCTGTCATCATGGAACTGTGTTAGCAGCGGCCACCTTCACCTTTTCTCTGCACGACTACAATAGCTCGATCTCTTAATCCACACTCTTTGCAGAAAGGTTTTATCACATGCAGATAAGACCATGTTCTCCTCTACAGTTCCTCAGCTGCTCCCTAGTGTCCTCAGGATCAAGCCCTAGCTCTTTTATAGAGTCCACAAGCTTCTTTATGAGCGAGCAGGTCTATGTCCCTTTCTATCCACTCTCTCATCATGCCAGCGTCTCTCTGAATTGTCTGCTCCAGCTACACTGAACCAGATGTGGTTCCTTGAGTACACCATTCTCTCTCTGCCTAAGCTAATCTTTCATTTCTCCACTTCTTCACTTGGATAGCTCTCACTTCTCCCTAAGGACTCAACTTACATGTATGTATGTCATTTCCTCCAGGAAATCTTGGTCCCCACCTACTCCCTTACTCAACAAGACTAGAGGGGGTCACACATGTGGATCCCATAGCATACTGTGTTTTTTCTTGTCTTATTCCTTACTATAATATTATAAAAGTGCCTATTTACTGTCCACCCCATCCCAACACTCTGTCTTTGTTAATTCTGTGATCCTAGTACATAACACAGTGCCTGGCATGTGGACGCCTCTCAGTAGTTATCTGCTCATACATGAATCAACAATGTCGTAAAGAGCTCTGACAACATGGAGGAGACACCTGTGTCAGGAAGGACCTCACATAGTCAGTGGCACGTCACCTGGGCCTGAGGTTGTGGGGAGTATTGGAATAGCTGGCGATGAGGAGAGAGTGCATTCTAGGTGGCAGAAATTGCTTAAGTGATATAAACAAGGAAGTGCAAGGCACGACTGGAGCAAGCCTGTTTATGGGGGGAAGAATGGGATGCAGTTCTGTAAGGCAGATTGTAGTTGAGGTCTTGAGAGCTGAACTAAGAAGTTCTTTCTTTAGGAAATGACAAGCCAATGAAAATGAGTGTGTGAAATGCTCAAAGAGGTGCTATATTAATATTAACCTGGCAGGCAGTATTGAGGATGTATTAGAGGGGACAGAGGCTGAAGAGAGGGTATAGTTAAGAGGCTAGGGTGTTGACTGTCACATAGGGGTGAGTAGGAGGTAGGTAAGATGGTGACAAAGGGAGGAGAGAATTGGGGACAGATGTGAGATAAGGAAGCTCACAGTAGATGCTCAAGACTTTAAGAGTATAGGAAGAGGATCTTATGTTCAGAATAAAGGGATAAAATTGTGCTGGAGGCTTGAAAAAAATGTGAATGATTTAGAAGAGTTGCAGTTGGAACTGCAATTTGGCCTCAAGGTAAAGACTTTCATGGTGAATTAGGGACCCATGCATTGCAAAGAGCAGTGAGGACCCAGCCCAGCGGCCCAGCACGTACTGGTAGTAGGTCCAGTCTGGTAGGTTTTATTTCCCTCCTACAGTGTTTTTCTTGGAGCCAGGACAGGGAAAGTAGTCGGGGTTCAAAGGAAGAGGAGTAGGTTCTTTCTTCATGAGCTTCATATGCTTGTGCAATCTATAAGAAATGATACCTTTCCGGTTTACTCCAGAAAGATATTTTTATACTTGGATAACTGTGAAAATTGGGACATTTCATCACTTCCTCTTGTGACCAATAAGGAACTTGTGGAGTAATCAAGATAATAGCTTTGTGACAATAAATGGCAGAGTTAGTGTTGAAACTGAGTGCAGGATGGGGTTTGTGTCCAACAGCTGGACCAAATCTCTTGGTTCTTATAATTGCATTATTTGATGGTGTTCTGTCTCACTTACATTTTCCAGAAGAGGTCTTGGTTCTATTTTTGGAGTTGCCTTTGTGGCATATGGTGTCATCTAACATAACTAGCCAGTAAGGTAGGACCTTTTCCCATCCCAAGGACTCTGCCAGCTCCAGGGCAGGCAAGTGCTATGGAGAGAGTGGGATAGAAAGTAGGTATGGGGCCATCTTCCTTGAGAGGCTCTCAGAGTATGTCTCTCTTAGCTGCACTTGTCCCCAGAGCCACCAGGTTGGCTACACCTGAGAGCTCAGGGTGGTATAACCCTGCCCTTCTTCCCACCCACACTCCCAGATGTTGGTCTTATGCATGATACTTGCTTGGAGATAAGAAGGAAGACTGCTGACTGCTAAGGCTCTACTTCCCTCCCTAGCTAGAGAGCTGAAAACCTTTTAAATTAGTCTGTACCTGCCTTACAGATCAAATGATTCAAAGGGACAACTGGTTGTCAGGTGTTATTTTCCAAAAGAAGAAGAGTCGAGCAACAGTTTTCTGTCATTGAACCTTTGATTCAGCCTCCTATATTGACTTGTTATCTTGAATCCTGATTCTAAGAATTCTGGAATGAATAGCTTCTTATGATCACGATTGATCATTGTACTTGACTTGGGATCTTTATAATAAATCTGATCTCCCTCAGGGCCAGTCTGGTTTGCAGAATCTTTAAGAAGCTTGATTGTCCTCATTATGCCTCCTGGTGCCAAGGGGCTGGATGATGTTAGATTTCTAGTTCGCCTCAAAGGAACAATTACGGATCAATTTTATATAGTTTATATCCTTCTCCACTTTGCAATGGTTTTCTCAGTCTTGACTCAACTTAGTCCTCTCCCTTCACCATGTTAACATCCATTCTGTCATAAGCAAAGGGGCATTGACCAAGAGATACAGGGAACACGTTCTACAAATGTAACCCTTTCCCCTAATCAGGAGCGTTTGTCCTCAGAGATCTCATAGCCTCTGTTTTTCTTGTGGGTTCTTGACATCTTATATGATACAGCCCATCCATTAGTGTTGGAAAGTGGGTAGAGCTGGCTTCATGATGATGAGACCAAGAGTTCAAGTGTCATCAGGACTGACTGATCCCTTCTTTTTTTCCTCTATGATTTTTTTCTCCATTTCTGCTTCTCTGTGTCATTTCATTCTCTCCAATATGTGGGTTTTCTTCGTGTGGTAATGGCAAGTTCAGACTTAGATAATCCAAGGTTAGTTATCTTAGAGGAAAGAGAAAGCCCTTTAGTATATAAACATACCAGGGAAGGACTCTCATTGGCCTGCTTGAGTGTCATGACTGTGCCTTGGGCCAATCAAGGACCATGTGCCTATGCCCTTTGGCCAGGGAGATAGTTGTCTCACAAGAAGCTGGAGGAGCAGTGGGAGTCATAATGGGAAGACAAGCAGCAGCTTTTGCTTATGGAAAGAATAGCAATAGAAATGAGCATCCACCTCTATTATTTAAGATTTTACTGCTTCCTTATAGATTCATTTTTCTCATAAGGAATAGATAAAAGACAAACAAAGGAATCACCTAATTAAACTACTGGGTAAAGACACCAGTCTGAAAATTGAAAATGCTGTCTAAAGCCTACCTTTTTCCATCTACTTTTCTCCTCCCAGTTACTCACTCTGCTTTTTAAACAAAATTGACTAACTTCTCCTTATGGGAAAACAGAGAAATGATTTTTTCTCATTATATTTGATTGTGTGTCATACTCTTCTTTCTTAAGGGAATATAGCAATGAAACATGCGTTGCCTTCAGGGCAAAGGTGTCTAAGTGGGACATTGTGGGGTTACAATCTTGTTGCCGTGAATAGCAAGATAGGATTATCTGTTCTGAAATTGCTTCCTGGTTTACTTTTGATGAAGGAAAGTCCATGCTGACTTCTCACTCCTGTTTACTCGGCTGTAGGTGATGAAACGGTAGAGGCAGATGATAGATGAGTAATATGACAGTCCCCCGGCCAGTGGAGGCCAATGCCGTCTGTATAAAGGGATAAAAGGCTGTGAGATTTGAAGGCACTGCCTCGGTTCCATTTACAACTCAGGACTCGTGTGTTATTTTCAAGTTATAATTTACTGTCCTCCGGCACCTACAAGAGATGCAGGGTTTAGCAGTTCTACTGTTTACAATGTAGTTTAAGCTGCCTGGATGAGCATCCCAATCAATAAGACTTCTTACAACTACCGCAAAATGGAAATGATTTAATTAGAGTTGATTGTATCTTACTTTGAGCAAACTTTTACTGAGATAAAGATGACGATTTTGGTAGTTACTATAGAAATGACCACTGCTTCTACTATCTCCCATCTTTTCAGGGTGATTAGTACCTTGACATGCATGATCCCTGTGGCAGCCATGACAATGTGCCATCCAGATCTCCAACTGTAGGGAACGTAATTGACAAGTGGCCCCAGCTTCTGTTCTCTGAAATCCATTAATGCCTTTTTGCCCATAACTTGCTTCCCAGAGGCTGTGCCTAGCCAGTGGTTGAGCATGGCAGGGATACTAGGGAGACTCGTTCCTGGGAGACAGTCCCCCCAGCCTCCCACCTCTAGGGCCTTGCTGGACTTTGCTCAGAACTGCACCGCAGTCTGATCCTTTTCCACCCCAGCTTCCTTCCTTCCTCTCCACTCTCCTTCACTTGGGGCCAGACCTGGATCATAATCTGATGGCTCTCCCAGCCTATCCCGAGTCCCTTCCCATTTTGTCTCACAGGTATTTCCTCTGATTAATTCATTTCTTAGAAACTGCTGTAAAATATATAACACATAAAATTTGTTATTTTGATACTTTTTGAGTGCATAATACAATGCATAAATGATATTCACAGTGTCATACAAACAGCACCACTATTTCCAAATTCTTTTTATCACCCGAAACAGGAACTCTTTATCCATTAAGCAATATTCCCCATCCCAATAAACTTCTCGCACTTTAATTCTGATTTGGATTCCACTTCTCAGAGGACCTGATTAACGCAATCTCTTTTAATCTTCATAACAGTTATTCAAGGCAGCTATTATCCGTATATTCCATATGAGGAAACTGAGACTCTGAGATGCTGAGCAACTTGCAAGAGGGGTGAGAGACAGGAAGGCATGACTATGGTCAATGACTATGGCCAGAGAGAGCTTGCTTCTGCTGCCATTCTGTTCCGAGTACTTAGCATGCCAAAGTGCCATAGTTGGGGGGGGGAGTTCATGTTCCGAGTTCCAGCAAGGGTATCTCCTTGTCTGACCTTAGAATCATATACCTTGGGCAACTTCAATTTTTTTTTTCCACTCTGAGCACGTCTATGAGTGACTGTGAAAGTGCTACAAGTACTGACTTTGAAGTTACAAGCAAATTTTTGTGAGTAGTTTGTATATATGAAAGCCACGAATAATGAGGATCAACCGTATATCATTAAAGGGCAGTAGTTGAGGAAAGCTTCCTCCTGTCTTGGTTTCTCTGAATCTCACAACAGATCAGCCAAGTTGGTCATTCCCTAATCCATCTCCCCAGATACTTATTCAGCAATAAAGAAGTCATCGAATAGGCGATTCTGATGGTAGGCCAAGTTGTGAATTCACTGCTGTTGTCCAGCCTTTCAATTTTATACCTGAGCTGACAGGTAGGCTATCATATCTCTTGCAGGATGCCACATGGCATGTTGTTGGTAGTCCAGGGAAGCCCCAGCATTCTTGCCTATCAGTCCAGTGATCTCTCCACAGCTTACTGCTTTCTCTAGCTAAGTGGCCACTGCACACAAACCTGGTTAATGTTACCAGTAATTGGCTTGCGCTTATGGTAATTTGGTTCCAATAATCATGGAGCCCCTACTCTGTGACTATGAACTCTTTGAGGGCAGAGTCTGTGTCTGGTTCATTATCTTATTCCTAGGACTTAGCACAGTGCCTGGCACATGGGACATTCTCAATGGATTTTGGAAAAATGAAAAGCATTGTGAAGTCATGCCTAAAATTTAGGTCATTCTGGGACTTCTCTCATGAAGAATGAATGAAAAGCACAACAGTGTAAAGTACTGTGGGAGATCCAGGAGAATTATGGGCTAGGGTCCTTACAATGGTTAAGATCACAGGCTCTGGAATCAGACAGGCCTGGACTCATGCCTGGTAGCGTGACCTTGAGCAAGACACTTAACCTCTCTGTGCCTCAGTTTTCCTCATCTGTAACATGGGGATAATGGTGGGAGCTGCCACATGGGTTGGCTGTGAGGATTACATGTGATAGTGTTTATAAAGAGTTTAGCTTAATGCCTGAAAAGGTATTAAGTGCTCAGTAAACATTAATTATCAGCTATCAATTTTCTTATCTCATTCTAAACACATGGGCATAGGGAATAATTAAATCACAAGACAACCCGCTGTAAGATTTAGGGCCTAAGGAGTAGCTCAGAGAGAAAAGAGATTATGCGGATGAGACATCTGGGAAAGCCTTCTTGGGAAGGAAGCACTTGATATGATTTCAAAGGATAGCTGAGATTTTCCTGGAATGGAAAGGAGTCCAGGAGATACTATTGTTATGAATAGAGGCATGATGGCCAGACTGTGCCTGGCATGTTTGGGAGACAGAGAAGAGGGTGGTGTGCCCACCATTTGGGACAGGGAGGGGAACATGTTGGGCAAGCGAGTTGGGACGCTGTTAGGCACAGAGTTAAAGCCATTGATTGAGTAGAGGTTTTGAGACCTGGCTCCTGGAGGAAATAAGAAGCTACTAAACTGCTTTATGCACCACTCAGAAAGCTCACAAATCTTTTCCTTTGACCTCTAAGTGCAGTGTGATTTTGATCTCTTCAGAACTCAAAGAGGGTTCTCTTTTCTTAATGTACCTTGTTTTTGACGTTGCTGTCTGGGTAAGGAGTGACCAGCATATTTCAAAGGGATGATTCAGCTATCTTAAGGATTTCTTTATTCCTTTCTTTTGTTATTTCCCTTCCCTCCCTGAAATGCTGTGGTTTCACCTTGCAGGCTTAGGAGGAGGTGCAAAAATAGTTAGGCTAACATTGTGAATCATATATTCAAGGCCAACCGGATGCTGTTCACCGAAAAGACACTCTGATGCTCAAGGCTTTTTTGGAGCTCTGGGCATATTCCTTCATCTGTTGGGTTTGTCAAAAGACTCAACCTCTGGTTCGTCCCCGGATGCACACACGTATCATTCAAACCACTGGTACGCATTCATCAGCCCTCTTTATAAGAATTTTCTTTCAGTTTCTGTGTTTGCGGTACACTGGGGGGTGGCATCTTTGAAATGGGAGGAATCTATCAATGTTGCTGGAATGTACTTCGTTTATTCCTTTGTGTACTTTATGTATAGACTCTTTTTCATAGTGGCTCATGCTACCCATCAAGTTTCTGACAGCATCATTCGTCACTGCAAAAAGCTGGTGTGCACAGGGCTTTTTTGCTTGCTTGCTTGCTTGCTTGCTTGCTTGCTTGCTTGCTTGCTTATTTATTTATTTATTTATTTATTTATTTATTTATGGTTTGTTCCTTTCAGGTCAGTGAGAGGTAGTGTAAGTCTGAGGGGTGAATACCTTCTATACATCATTTATATCCGTTTCTCCCCAGGACTGTGGGATGTTAAGCCTTAAAAGGAAGTGAAGAGAGCCTTTTGTTTATCTCTCTGCCTTCATGTAGGATTAGCGAGAGGGAGCCCATAAAACAATGCTGGGCTGAGTGTCTACTCAGCCCCTACCAGGATCCATGCTCAGGGCTGGGGACACGGAAGTACACAAGATGTGATTTGTAAACTGAGCCCTTGTTCACAGGGGAATGGTGGAGGTTTGTAAACCGTCTAAATAAATAATCACAGTAGTGGACAGTTAGTCCTTTTGTAGGAGTATGGAAAGTAAAGATGGCTGCCTGATTCACATTTTACCGATGTTTTGATTTTTTTTTGTGGTGGGGGGGGGCGCTATAACAGTGCTACAGAAACATTTTTCATTCCTTTTTATTTTTTTTCTAAATTTAGGTGAGCATGCCTCCATTGTTCATACTCAAACCATCAGGCTGGACAACAGATCTGTTATCTTCACTCTGATCCTTTAACATTGAGAAGTCATGAATTAGGTTTAGGTCATTCTAGAATTTCTCATAAACAATTCCCACACATTTAATTCTGTGAATTTGGACAGAATTTTATCTCCCTTCCCACTCACAGTCACTTTTCTTCATGATGGCTTGGAACAAATGACTTGCCAAATTTTATCCCAGTTTATGGAGAGGAAAGTAAGGTGTGGGGTGATCGGTCCCTTGATGAGTGCTCTGCACCCATAGTCAGGGTGGTGGCTGATGAGGATTCATTAAAACTCTAACATGGGTCTCATAGGACAGGGCAGGCCTAAGAAGCCAAGCTTAGGGGTCAGAACAGCCTGGTTTGGAGTTTCTCTTCTGACTCTTGCTAGCTCCATGGCATTTGGGAAATTTCTCCAACTTTTCTGAGATTCCATTTTCTCACCTATAAAGTAGAATATCAACACTTCCTTTGTACATTTACTTCAAGGATGTAATATCAAAGCATACCCAAAGCATTTTATACAATGACAAGGCATAGTAAATGCTCAATTAAGAGTAGTTCTTATTAGGAAACATAGACTTTCTGAGTCCTGATTTTGTGTTCTTGCCCTCAGGACTCTGTGGCCTCTTTCTTTTTTTATGGTTGTCGCTGTGACATGGAGATGCTTTGATGACTGCAGCTGGTGGAAATGAAGGAGCTTATGTTTTGGGTTCCCATTCTGCAACAGGCTGCAGAACCTGGTGATGATGCGAAAGATTCCAGCTGAGCTCCAGCTTCAGACTCCAGCTGATTTCAGCTGAGCTCCTCATGCAGTGATGTTCAAGTCACAACACACTTGAGTTTCTGTTTATTCAATAGTGCTACAATGCCTGTCTACAGGGTTTTGTAAGGATTAAATGAGATAAAGATTCCAAAGTGCTGGCCACCAGGCTAGACACGTTCCATGTGTTCTGGAAAAGGCATTTGTGGTTATTATTATTACCATTCTCATCATTTCTTAAACTCCATTTACGTTTCCTTGACTGCCACGGGAAGACAATACTAATTTCCATTCAGGCTTACATAAAACAGGGAGCAAGCCCTGGGCCAGTTCTCATGGGTGGCAATAAGAGGATGCCAACGAGAATTTCAACTCAGGCCCGCTAGGGCCATCCTGTGGGGTGTCCTGCCCGCTGCTCCCCAGAGATCCTGTTAGTGTCTTTACCTCGCATCCTCATCCCCTGGATCCGGTAAGACCTTCCCTTCTGGGGAAGAACGTTTTGTACAAAAAAACCACAACATCACATTTTTCCGTCCCGTGGCATCCTCACCCACTGCCAGGTGCTACCTGGCGTGTGGCTTTGATTGACAAGATCACTAATCCATTGTAATCATATTTTCATAATTAGTCCCTGCGAGGCTCGCTGGCTGCTCTCGCCCAGGTAAACTCCTGCCTGCTGCAGACTGTTCTCACCAACTGTCACCTCCCCAGGAGGGAGCTGTCGGTCTAGCACCCACAGCTGTTACTAAGAATTGCTTTTCAATTCTTCCCGATCTTCCCTTTTTTTTGGGCACCTGCCTGCTAGGAAATCCTTGCTTGATTAAAAGTTACAATTATTCACTTCAGACCTGAACAGATAGCAGACATGGCTTTAGTTTTACCATCTACCTGATCACACGCTGCCTGTTCCTCTGCTGCAGTTCCCTCGCTCACATCCTCCCCACCCCCCAGATCCCTGCGGCAAGGGTGAGTGGAAACTTCAAAGGCATTTCTGAATAAGAGAACACACGGTGAAACATCAATTATTCACCAGGCAAAGTTCTGGCAGGCACGGGGGCCTTTCCCTGTTTGTCTTTCTGAAGATGCCAAGAATAGTGCTTTGGGAGGTTGCATCTTACCTGCCCATAATGACCACGATGGCCATTAGGGCTGTTGAACTCTGGACTCTTCCTCTGCACTCTGGCCCTGCACTGATTCAATAAAGGGTGACCAGATGACTGCTACTCATTGAGTCCTCGTTATGGGCTTTCTATATGCCATTTTGTTTAATCCTTGTGGTAACCTCAGGAAGTAGATATTAACCTTTCTCTCCATTTTATAGGTAGATGACAAGCAAAGATAAAGAAAAGTTAGGTGACTTACCCAGGGTCCCTTGGCTGGAAGGTAACAGATCTAGGACTTGGGCTGGGCTTCATCTCTGCAGAGCTTGTGGCTGTAACTACCCCGTTACACCCTGCATTGAGTGTGAACTGGAGCTATATGGAGGTGGCAGTGTCTCTGAGGAAGGGGGAATCGTAAGTCTTTGTGGAGGAGGAGGCCTTGGACACAGAGGAGGTTTTCTAGTTTTTTTTTTTCAGTGAGTGGAGAAGTTGAAATGTGTTTTCTTTGAGTCCTAGGCAGGGCCAGAGGAGGAAACTGCAGCAGGACCAGCTCAAGGACACATGGCCGCTGTCACTGGGCTCAGGTACCACTGAATCCATTGTGTGGGTTTGCGTCCCCAGACTCCTCAGCCTAGGACTCTTGTGAAGTCATCTGAATAAATAAAACCAGACTACCACTGGCTCCTGCTGTCACCCAGAAAATCAACTATTTCCTGCAATTTCCAGGTACTTATACTGGCATCTCACCAGCTACCTGAGTCATCTTCACTCAGGGGATAGGAAGGAATTTAATGGGTTAGCTTGAATTCCATTAGGTTCCTTTTTATTGCTAATATTTATGGAATGCTTGCTAAATCCTAGACATTCTGATAGGGGTTTTTCATGCATTTTCTTGATCTTTTTACCCACGTTGGGAGGTAGGCTTTGTTATGCCCATTTTACCGGTGAAGAAACTGAGGCTTGGCAAGATTTAGAAAACTTGGCCAAATTGATAATGGTAAAGCCAGAATTTGAACATGGATCGAAAATCATACTCAACGTACCTAAGCAGGGCTGTGTTCTCTGCTTCAAATGTTCTCTTCCCTTGCTCAGCTGCATATTGTTGCCTGATCTCTAAATCAGCTCCATGTACCTTTTATTTTATTTATTTGTTTATTACAGAGTATTACAGGGGTACAAACTCTTTGGTTACATATATTGCCTTTGCACCGCCCGACATGCACGCACCACCTCTGTTAGGTGTGGATTTATCCATCCCCTCCTCCTCCCTCGCACTTGCCCGACACCCTGTGAATGTTACTTCCCATATGTTCCATGCACCTTTTAAAACCATTTTCTAGCTTCTGCCTTTCTCCAGGTTGCTCAGACACTAACCCACGTCCAAGCCTGGGGTAGGTAGGGAGGTAGGTGGGGGTTGTTGGCAGACACCATAGGCCCCTACTTGCCTGAGTCTTTTACTCTAGGTTCCTCACATATCATGATGTCTAGTGTCCATCCCAAAGTCTTTGACAGGCATACACACAGAAGTTGGGTCTAAATCATATATATATGCATATGTACGTATATATGCATATGTGCACACACACAAATGCACACACATTCTCTCACTCTTTTAAGGTGAGTTTGAAGGAATACCTATAAAAAGAGACTCTGAAACATTAAGGAACATCCCATGTGGAAGAGGCAAAATGAGGCTCTTGGTCATATGTTGATCCACCTCAGGAGTGTCCCTGGGCTCTGGGGTATTAGAAGCATAAGCGACTTCGATACTATAATTCCTGAAGTGCTAATGAGCTGTGTGTGGAGATTCCATCATGGAAACACTGTGAGTAAAACATGCACTTCAAACACGGGTGGTGAGTTTTCTCATGAAGGCATGGCCCCGACTCTCTTTCCCCAGAACTTTGCACAACTGGATCCTTCTCATTAGGTCTTAGCTCAAATGTCACTTTCTTCAGTGGCTTTAGTTTGAGGGTAAAGGAAAACTTTATCCCATCCCACCCTGCAGTCTCTCTCTTGTATTACTCTGTATCATTTTTAATGACCTTTACCATTGTCTGAAATTATCCTGTTTTTAAAATTAACTAACTTGTCCATTTGGTTTTCTCTCTCCTGCCCTCCAACATGTGTGCAAGCGTGCACACACAAACATACACACTTACATGTGTGCACATACACACATCCTCCAGAAAGAAGGCTCTGTCATAGCAGAGATCTTGTCAGCTTGAAATAATACCTATCATGTAGTTGGGGCTTAATAAATATTTGTTGATCAAATGAATGAACAATTTTTTTTTTCTGATTATGTTTGCTAGAGGACTGTGGGTATTAGGCGTTTAGCATCTGTCATCTTAGGCCGGTCTTCTCCCTCTTTGGGAGAAAATAATTGGCTCATTAAGGACCTCTACATTGGCGTCACATTTTACATGGCAGAGCCAGGCCACTAGGCCTGAAATATTAAAAACCTAAGGAACCTGCCATCCCTGCTTTATAGCTGCTTTAGCCTCAGTGACTCCTGAGTTGGGAAATGTTTGTCATTTCTCTCCTCATCTGCCCCTTCATGGTGGGTGTAGAGGGGAGAGATGCTGGTGGAAATGCTTTGGGACTCCTTTGACTGCCATCCAGGCGACGGGGGCTGAATTCCCTGGGAGCAGAAGCTTATAGAAGGTGGTTGTGAATTTCGGGGGTCTCTTCTCTTCGCTGGGGCCTCGCCATCCCTGTGCACGTGACAGGTAAACCGTGTGACTGGGACAGCAATACATAGACTCTCAGGGAACCAGAATATGTCCTCACTGACTTGAAGGGTGTCATTTCTTAGTGTTTGAGAAGCATCAAGAAATACGTCAGTTTCTTTTTTTTTTCCTTTCCCTGCCTCTCTTTTCCTCTGATCACTGATCAAGTTCAGACTCTCAGCCATTCTGCTTTACAGAAGGTCTGAAGTCACACCACAAATGAAAACTCGACGTGTTTTGCCCTGGTGTGAAAATCAGATGAAATCCCTGGGTTTAGGTTAACTTCTCTTAAGTAACTTTATAGAGCAAAAGTAATTCCTGAGCACTTTACAGCTTCCTTAGCTGTTCCATATTCATGATTGCACGGAATTCTTAGAAAATCCCTGTGAAGCATATAGAGATTTTTATCCCCACCTTCTGGATAAGGACACTGAGATTCAGAGAGGACGACTTTTCCAAGGACAGCCAGCTAGAAGGAGGCAAGGCTGGAATTGAAACCTTGATAATGAGAGTCCATGGACACTGTTCTTGCTATTATGTCCCAACTGCTTTCTAGAACTTAGGTTGGAATAGATGGTTTTGAATATTGGCCCATTAGGAAAATGTAATTTTTGTAGTTCCATGTAAGCCATTTTAAAGGCATAAGCAAATAATGCGGAAAGCAACTTTCTGGGAGCTCCCTAAATGGGCCCCGGAGCAACTTGCGTGTGCATGTGCTTGTGTGTATGTGTGTGTGCGCGTGTGTGTGCATGCTTATGTGGAAGCAGGAAGTGCGGCTTTGCGCATGTGCAGAGAGGATCAGTTGTAGAGAGGTTTCAGGTTCAGGAAAAGGTGCTAAAAGTTTTTTTGGTACTGTAATTCTCAATAGTCCCTGGGCTTGGGCATCTTTACCATTTTTTTCCTAAAATGTTTCATCCTGCCTGTTGCTAATTTTAAAGTACAATTATATATGTGATAACTATCTTTGTGGATTGAATAGTTCCATTTACCTTATCGTAGTACCTCAGCAATGTAAAACTATCCCATGACCTCAAGGAAAATTCACTATAGAGTTATGTCCTTGTGGCTAATGCTTTTTCTTTTTAGTGCAAATTTGTGAGTGGTCATTATGTGATGTGCATTTTAGTAGGTGCTTAAAAGGATGCATATATAAGGTGGGCACAACAATACTTACCTTCAAGGAGATTGCAATCTGGTAGAGGAATTAATACAATGAGATAGAAATGGTAATGCATGATGGGGTGAGTTAAGTTTCATAGGAGATTTGTAATGACCACCTAGGGTTCAGCCATTAGCATGATATCTGATGGGGTAGGGAGTTTTTGAAATGGACCTCGAAGGAGGCATATTTATATAGTCAGCTATGGGAGGGGTATCCTAGGCAGACAGAGCTGAGTTAAAGAAGGTGGAGAGGTAGATAAGTATGCAGACTTACTCAGAGAACGGAGGGTCTTAGTTTCTCAGGAATTTAGACTATTCCTAGAGGAGTGTTACTTAAACTTTTTAAAACTGGGGACGGCAGAGGCAAAATACTTCACAGTCCACCATCCCACCATGCCTGTTCATCAATTTCCATTTACTCACATGTACAAATGTGTAGTAGCTTTTCAATGTTGTATGACAGCCAAATTGTTTGGAATACTGAATTAGAATCCTTGAGAAGCTCTCTCATGGTGTTAATTATAGCTTATAGCTACCTAATTCCTTACCTTCTTAGTGGATTCCCAATAAAAATGTTCAGTCATAGGTATAAAAAATCAGCTGTGGTATTGCTCATAATTAGATTTCAAGATCTGAGGAAAGAACTTGCATTTTTGGATCAGTTCATGGTCCTTTGAGTGATCCTTGGGATCCATCGATAGGCCACAGACCACACTTTGAGAAACAGTGGTCTAGGAGGATGACAGAAAATATGACAACCTGAGAACACATTATAGAGACTCTTTCAAATGAAGTCTTTAATTTGTACTGTGAACTAAAATAAAATCTTATGTCTTCCCCTCAACCGGCTGACTGAATGGACTCCCTCCTGGCCAAGTGGATATCCTAAAACTAAATTGCCTGCCACAGAGAGGGAGGTCAGACATGCCTCATCATGCCCCCCTCCTTTCTTAGAGATACCCTTTGTAACTCATTAACAGGCCTAAGGCTGTGCAAGACAAACCTGCAGGTCCTCAATTTACACAGCAAATGTATGTCCAGTGGCTTGTCTCTGTTTAACAGACCTCCTTATCTTAAAATATCCCATGCCTTTAGAGAGAGCTTGCCTTCTTCAACCAATTGCAAGTCAAAGAATCTTTGAACCCACTTATAACCTGTAAGCCCCATCTCCTTGAGATGGATCACCTTTTTGGGCCAAACCAATGTATGTCTTCCATGTATTGATTTATGACTTTATGTGTAATTCCCGTGTCTCCGAAATGTATAAAACCAAACTGTGACCTAGCTTTAGTGAGTCCACTAGCTCAAGGCTTCTTGGGCGTGGCTCCAGGTCAGAGTTTGGCTTCTTTTCTGTACTTAATTGCTATTGAGAGTATTTGAACAGAGCAGTAGAGATTTTTGAGTTTTCATTTTAAGGAGAAAACAGGGTTTGGGAAGGGATTGGAGTAAAGGTAACCAGGTAAGAGAGAGGTAGCGCCCTTGGGAGCCGAAATGAGACAGGTGATAACAAACTTGCAGAGACAGAATCCACAGAGTTGGCAAATTAAGTGGATTTAAACTGTGGAAAAGAGGGAGGAAGGTTGGCTTGGATGGCTGGGTACAGTACTTAATGAAAATGGTACCATGAACACAAATTGGCAAGTTAGGAGAAAAAACCTCTTTTGCTAGGAAAAAAAATGAATTCTTAAAGAACAAACAAAAAAGATTCCTGAGAAGTTTGGACTGTAAAAAAGAATTCCGGAAGACTCTAGGCAATATGTAGAGAATCACAAGGAAACAGTTTTAAATTTTCCAACCAAAACTTTATCACATCATATTTGTTAACCTTTTATTTTTTAGTTTAGCATATTTTATTTTATTTATTTTTTTAAAATATTTTTTAGCATATTATGGGGGTATAAATGTTAAGGTTATATATATTGCCCTTGCCCCCCGTATTTGTTAACCTTAAGGAACAAATGTCATGGAGCAAAATAGTACCTTTGCTACGAGCAGTGTAACTCACGTTAGGTACTAAGGGGGTCAGAAGTCAGGATCGGTTGGGAGTGTCCCCTCCTTCTTGCCCAGGTCACACATGGATGCTTCCTGTCTACTTGGTACTCTATGGGTTTGTTTTTCACTCGGAGTTCTCTAGAAAACCTTCTGAAGTTCAAAAGGATCTCCATCAATTTCCCAGAAGGAGTTTACTTGCTCAACAGCGTAAGCAGAACTGGCTGCTAAGTTTTGAAGGAGACCATTGTTAACTGTGCTGTACCCTTCTGACAGCGTCACTGTCACACACTCCAGAAGCACCGTTCGCTCAGACGAATGGTGTCCCTGGACTTGTGACCCTGTTTTCCCCATGAGACTCCCCGAGAGTAGGGCAGAGCAATGACAACGTGGGAGAATGTCCCTTTGTTTTTCAATAGGGGGACACAGGCTGAATGGAAGAGTGGGGGAAAAGGTCAGGTTTTCTTGAGCGGTTATTATCTAAAAGCATAAAGCTGTATCCAGGTGGCTGTGTTGGATGGATAAGTTTCAGCCTAGTAAACCATGGCGCATCCAAGGCTTTGTTAATAGAGACGGAGAGGACTTGTTCAGCGGGAAATGAAAAGCATGCAAATTTCATGAGCTTAGTTCGATGTGGACGGCTACCTAAAAGAACTTTCTTTTAACTTTCCAATGCCTTTAAGAAAGTTTACAGTCAAGCTCTTATCAGCAATTAAAGGCATGGTATGAGTGAATTCATCAAACTACCATCCCCTCTGCTAGTCATCTGGGAGCAGGGCGCTGAAGCAATAAGTGTGTGTGTGGCGGGGGGTTGGAAGACAAGAGAGGGTTAAATATGTGGGGTTTCTGAACTATCAGCAGAGAGCAGAAGAGATGAGTGAGGCTGGGTCAGCAAAGAAGGGAGGAGCTCAGGAAATTCAGGGGAGCAAAGGTAATGTTGCCTGCTTTATAATTTGGGAATCATCCTCCTTCTTGGGCAGGAATCTTTGCCACCAGACTACCTGTATCTTATGTAGGTACTTATCTGACCCAGCCTAATATTAATTCACTGTGATGAACATAAACACCTTGAGGCTGCTCCCTGAGTAAAGCCACAGAAGTGCTGAACATTGGCCTCCTGTAGATAATGAAAAAGGAGTCATTTACTCATGAGTAGCAATGAAAACCCAAACCTGCCAATAGTTCACAGTGTAAAGGAAACTTGGTCAAGTAAGTGTCAGGATAACCAGCTTCGGGAGATTTGCACAAATCTCTCTGGCCACAGGGGTTAAGCCACCCATTCTTGCCCTGTATTTTGTGATAAGCCGTGTGGTTTCGGCATCTGACCAGTGGGAAATATAAGCATTTGGTCTGTGGAAGAGAAGGAGGTGTTAAAGGAGACTAGAGATTTTTCTAGAAGACATTGCTTGAAAGAGTTCAGAAAGACTTTGTAGAAAGACCAGAATGGGGCAAATAGAAAGTGATGCCTCGGTTGGCAAGTGGCCCAATGCTGAAAGTGAGATGGGCAAGCACTTTCTCTACACTGGAGAAAGCCATGAGGCTAACCTGAGCAAGGAGAGAGAAGGCTTGGGAGCTCCGTCATCAGGGACCCAGGCTGACGAAGTCCTGTCTAGACATGGAATGTCCATGATCATCACGGCAAGGGAAGGGAATAAGACCAATGGCCATTTCAGACTTCCAGCTGGATGTGGAAAAGTCAAACCCACTCATAATTTTTTTGGCTAAAGTTAGTCACTTACATGGCCCAGGACAATCCTATTTTGTGTCCAGCAGGTGAACAGAAATATTCTCTGAAATTCTCCGAGATTTCCTCAGGCGTCTCTTAAGTGATTGTTACACGGCCATTTCCACTGGCTTGAGACTGGGGAGATGCAACCTGGAATATCTGGGTGGTATTTCAAGGGGAGAGCCTGCTTGAGAAGGAATCTAATGTGGAGGAAAGTAAAGCTGAGGAAAGGATGGAAATTGAATTCTGTTAATATATGGTTTGAGGTGCTGGATCCAGTTGTTCCTGAAGCTACCCCATAGCTTCTGAGTTACATGAAGTAATACAACCCATCCTTTCTGTTTCCTCAGACCAGTTTGCAATGGGTTTCTGTCATTTGTTAACTGTAAGTTTCTTGACTAATACAGTGAGGATAAAAATTCTTCCTTTCTTAATTCTGGAACACTTATTCTTCCTTAAGCACCTGCTGTACTTTTCTGTTTTAACACTTGTATTGTTCCTTCTGCTCAAAATATCTTCCGTTTCTTTTTCCTTCTATCTAGTAGCCAAAATCTGACTTTTCCTCCAATGTATATTTGGTTACCGCCTCCTCAGCAGTGTGCTTCCTGATCTATGTCCTCCCTTATCCTCGGCCAGAATCAGTCTTTTTCTCTTATGTTCCGTAATAAACTTAAACTTTCATTATAACATTTGTCATAGTCTGTCTTGTACTAGCCATTGCTTATGGAGGATGTTGGGGCTCTGGACACAGTACCCTAACATATGACTGTAGGAGACTGTAAGATGCCACCCCAAAATATACTTTGACATATTCTGAGCTTGTTATTCTGGGGAACTGCAGACATAGGAGTGGCTCTGAAAAGCTGTCCTTTGGTAAAAGAAATGTACACCCATAAAGGAAATCTGTATTAGTAAAAGTATCTGTATCCAGTCACTGTATCCAGACAACTGTTAGTACCTGGGAGACTTTTTATCTGCATAACAAGACAACCTTTATTCACTATACATTTCCTCCCCCCACCCTCCTGTACCTTGTGTCACTGCCACCACCAGCCAGAAGCCCCAAGCTCCTATTCCCTTCTGTGGCTCAGGATGCTGCATAAGCTTCATTCATCTGACCCTTCTTTAAGCCTCCTATTCTGCGGGTCTCCCTTGCATATGTATGTAATTAAATATGGTTTTTCTCCTGTTAATCTGTCTTATGTCAATTTAATTCATAGCCCAGCTAAAAAGCACCTAGAAGAGTGAGAGGAAGCACTTACTGTGTACTGGGTGCTTTGTATTCCTATAGGCATAAATGCTTTTATTCCTCCAATAATCCTATGGAGTAGGCACTGTTATCCCCATTTTGCACGTAAAAAAGTACAATGTAGAAAAATGGAGTGATTTCTCTTGGATCACGTACCTGGGAGCTAAGATTTGGAAGCCAGGTGATCTGGCTCCAGAGCTCACACCACTCATCCTTGCAGGTATTTGCAGACCTGGCTCACCTCCTCTAGTGGGCTGTATCCTGTCTTTTAAAAAGCTAGAGTAAAACTGAGGATCACACCTAGCAATCTACAGGATCTTACAGCCTGCGATTTGGGTGCTAACTTCATTCCTAGCTTCACCTTATGTTTCTTGTCCTCATTTTCTTTCTTTCCTGATTTCGTCACCAACCTACTCCAAGTTTCATTTTATCCCATTTGTAGCATTTGCATTTTTGTAAGCCACCTCAGTCCTTTTTTTTTTTTTTTAAGGCTGGAAAAATAATTAAATAAATAAATACATGAAAATAAAATGAAAAATGCTAGATCGTAAGTTCCTTAAGGGGGAGGATCAGCTTTGTTTATCTTAACATTTTCTGCAGGTCTCGGCTCTAGAACCCCCAGAAAATGTATCTTGAATTTATATGAAGTGAAATCTCCAGATCTTGGGGATTAAGAAGTATCAGGCACAGGGAAGCATTCTGAGGTGTGACTATGCCCAAAATTTCCATGGAGGGCCCACCGAGGGTGGTGGGGGTGGTTCCCGCTCCTTTCTGTACCAAAGAGAATAAAATAAGACATCTGACTGCAGCAGCAAAGAATTCACTTTTCCGTCCTGCTTTCTGGAGAGCTGAATATTTTACCTTCAGTGACATTCTGAATTCCTTGTGGAGACTCGAAACAGCGACTGAAAAACTATTTTTGAGTCTTTTGGTTCCCCGGGAGAAGCTAAGGTGCTGACTGACAAGCAGGGCTGGAGGTGTCTTTTATTGCAGCGCTCCAGGTTTGTGACTTGTTGGTGTGAAGGAACAGATGCAATGGGGAGGGAGCCACCCTCTCCGCTTGTTCCATGCTGTGCTCTCCTCTGAGAATAATTTGGAACTTATTTTCTTCCATTGTTAAGCGTTTCTCGGGGAGAGCAGACACAATTTGAGTTGAAATGCCTGCATTAATGCTCATTTACAGCCAGTGTTAGGAAAACGGCCATGTTGGATGGGCTCAAGGAAGAAAGTAGAAGCTTCTACCAGAGCGGCTGTTCCCAGAGTGGCCAGAGAGCAGAAGAGGAAAACAGTGTGATGGCACCATCCCGCGTTGTCTCTTTCTCTTAGAGTCCCTCCACCTTCTTCTCTTCCCTCTCTGACGTGACTCCCCTGTTGCAGAACTTTCCAGAATCATGCAGGCATTCACTGATATCCACAAACGTCCTGAATGCTTGCTGTGCGCCAGGCACTGTGCTGGTTCCCCGGGCATTCAGGAGACGTAGAAAAGCTGCTCTGATTGAGTAAATTTGTCATTTGGAGTGTGATTGTTGCTAGTGTTTTGAGCACGTTTCGCTGACAGGGATCAGTAAACACCAAAATAGCAAAGCAGAGTAATTTGCATGGGGAATGTTGACTTATTATGTATGTATATCTGGGTGAAGAGAGAGGAATATGGTGACCCACTTAAAAGTTGTTCTCTACGCACCTGTTTTAAAAGACTCAACTTTTAAATAAATCATTCTCTGTAGTTAGTATTAGGCAGAATAAAATATATCAGAAAATAAACAGCTGACTGAAATTCAGGTGCAATTCTTGCCTAGACACAGGCAGTATGGACTGAGCTGTCTCTTGTGGTTGTGCTATTAGTTTTATATATAACTTACCAAGATCTCTTCTTTCTTTCTCTCTCTCTCTTTTTGTCAGCCTTCTCTGTCTCTCAGTCCCAGCCTTTCTCCCACATGTCCCTCCAGGAAGGCAAGTCCTTTCAGCATTTCCTTTTCTTTCGAGCTTCTCGTGTGGAGGAGTGGAAATAATCCCAAATGTGGAAGATGAGAACCACAGCAGTGGGTTCCAGCTGTCCGTACTGCCTACTTAAGACTCAGATCAGCAAAGGATGTTTCCTTTGGCGTGGATAGAAAGAAGCTAGAATACAGTACGGAAAAACTCCTGTACCCTTTGACTAAAATTGAAAGAGTATTTATGGGTGGTGAGTGGCAAGTAGAAGATTATAAAATCTGTTCTTTTCAAAGGATATTATTTAGATTATTAAAAACAATATCTGCATATGCTTTAATCACACAATAATTAGGGGTTTAATGGACACTCTTGGTTTGTCAATCCATCATAGTTCTGGCAGGAAAGGGAAGGGATGCTCGATCAGGGTAATTCAGGTCAGTGGAACAGAGGAAAGGGGGTAAGAGAAACCAACAAGGGGCTGTATAACACTTTAGGGTTAGCAACAGTTGGGAGATATTACCACACTTAGTCCTAAGCAATCAAGGGGAGAAAGGAGTTACTGAAACCTAGAGAAGGTTGGGGCTGTCCAATAGGAGCTGTGGCCTTTGCTACTGAGGTCCTTTAGAAAGAAATCCAAAAAATACTCTGGCCTCACTCTCTGATGTCTTGCTGATGTCTCCTATTGACTCAGCTCACTGGAAGCTGGAGGCCAAGGGATTCCATGAATTCGATTGATAAAGTCTTCCTCCTTTGGGCATGGAACGGGATGGAGAGGGTCAAGGGGAGCTCTGAAGGGACAAAGGGAAAAATACCTATTAGTTTGTATATTCAGAAGCAAAGCAATACAGCAAAAATGCTATTAAATTATAAATGATGTGGATTTTAGGATTGACGCTACCATTTATGGGTCAGTTGACTTGGGAAACCACTTCACCCTTCTGCGCCTCCGTTTTGTCAGCTGTAACACGGCAAGAAGTAGCCCTTGGCTCGTCATGCCCAGTGAATTATGAGGTACTACTCTTAGAACCATGCTCTTTGGAGGAAGGCATCATTGTGAAAATCCATCGACAGCACATTTGACATTTAATCCCATTTATTTGTGTTATGCGGATATAAACTGAGTTGCAGTGAGAGCCTCAGATGCCATCTGTGGCTTTGTTCCAAAGCAGAAATAACAAGCCTACATCAACCAGAGTGCGTCGTCCTCTGTTCCAATGTCTGCTCTGCATGAACTCGTCTTACTTGCTCAACGTGAAAAGGAAGAGCGCCAAGCTGAGCCATTCATTGAGGAGAATTTAAGGAATAACTTCACCCCATGCCTCTTTTGAGCACACACACGAGACAGTTTTTGAAATGGGACCAATACATAGCTCTTGGCTCCATTAAGGCGGAGTGGGAACTAAGCCGTGGGTAAGTGCTGTCTGTGTTTGTTAACGTTTTTATTCAATAGGTGGGCCTCATCTCTAGGAATTAAAAAATTACCTTCATATCTTTTATACCTCTGTATAGTAGAGACCTATTAGACTATCTGCTCAGTCTCTGACCTTTCTCTGAAATCTGCCTCAGAAAGCCATGGCAGCCATGTTGTTACCATGTGACCCAAGAGACAAAGGTGATGGACACCTGGTCCGGTGGTCTCTCACCTGGCAGGCCAATTCTCTGCTGGTTGTTTGCACTTAAGTCAAATGCAGGAGCTGGGGTGCAGTCATCGCCCACCATGTCCACAGAGGAAAAGAGGAGCCAGTCTCCTCAGACGGCATGGAGCAGATGTGAAGGAGATGAGACAGAAGAGACGCTAGGGACCAGCAGCAGAGTGAGGAGTGCAGGTGTCAGGCATGGACATGAGAAGGAGGAAGCCTCAATTCTTGAAGGCTTTCTGTGTATCAACTCCTGTCAGTGCGTGAGGCTTGACCACAGTGAGACCCAGCTTGGCTGGTTAGAGGGTCTTTCTGACACTAATAGTTAAAAGAACACCAAGGAACACAGGCTTGTGAGTAATGGATACCATTGGGAATGTGGAAATAAGCCTGGGAAAATAACCAGCGGGCCCTGCTTCTGTCTGAAGAGCTTTCTGTGTTTCCTTCTCTTGGTCCCTTCAGAGAAAACCCTCTATCCAGAAAAAGGGAGGTGGTTGCCAGCGGCTGCCACGGGGCCTCCTCAAGGTCAGGGAGCAGGAAATCCTCCCTGCCGGAAACATAGAAAACCTCCGGACCAGTGATTCTTCTCGCTTCACAATTACACGAAATCACCAATAAAAAAGTCTTCCTGCCATAAAACAGTGTGAACTTATCTATTGCCTGAGCATATTTACAATCAACAGCTTTAGAGTATCAATTACATTCTCCGCACATTGCTTCAGCCTCACTTTTAAACAGCCACACTTTATGACTCCGTACACTTGGAGGAACAACAGAAATTATCCTTTAATTAAACAAACCAACCCTGTCCCTTTCTCAAGAACTTGTGCGTATTTATATGAACACATGGCGATCGGAGAAAAGCCTCGTGGGGTTTGCACTTGTTCCAATAAAAGTCATTTATTCTTTCTGTCGTTATCATTCCCAGTAATAACAGTAATAACAACTTATGTGTTTATGGACTTTCTGGTGACAAAGCATCTCTCAATCAAGCTTTATAATTGTGCCGTGAGGTCGATGCAACTGAGGTACTTCACTCTGTTTTATACTTAACTCATTTCAGCGGTGATATCTTTTATTTATAAAGGGCTTACGCGACAACGGGCACTGTGCCAAGTGTTTTCCAGGTGTTTTCTTGTTTCGGCCTCCCCAAGCCTGATGAAGTGGTATTACTTGTCTCATTCCCAGAGAGAATGAGAACCCCCAGAAAACTGGGGGACAAGCAACTGGCCAGAGGTCACCAAACGGGTTAGTGATGGGGTCAGGGCTCGAAGCTGAGCCCGAAGGACCCGTGCTCTTAACTACCATTGAACAGGGGCAACGTCTTATTTTTCTCCAACCTGCCGTTTCTAGTCTTCTTGGCAAGGCAAGTTTTTCGTTAAAAATGTTTTTCCTGATAATAACAATAGTCTGCCGCATATTGATCATCCACTCATTCACGATTCATTTAACACATTTTTATTAACTGCCTTTTATAGTATTTGTATTACGTAGAATATTTTTCCTATTTTAACTTATACATTCTTACAACAAATCTCTAATAAGATATTACTTATCTAATTTTATAGAAGAAGAAACAGACTCTCAGGGAGGGTTGCCTCGCCCCAAATTGCTAAGTAATGAGGAATGTTGGATTTGAACCCTGGATGGTCTGACTTCAAAGTCTGTGCTCTTTCCATCCCATTAAAGAAACTGGACTTGACTAGATCTTATTGGACTCCACTAGATTCTTTCTAGTTCTCTTTCCACAAACCACAGAGCCTCCTCATTCTTATTTGTTAAATGAGTGATTAAGTCACAGTCTGGGGAAAGCTAGAGGGGGTATTGTGGACCTTCCTTGAGGATATTACCTCTTCAGAAGCGAAATGGAATGTGCCAATGATGACCTTAACATAGGGCCATGTGTTCAGTGAGAGGGCTCCAGAATGTTCTTTGACTGGGAAGGTGGGTGGTGTGGCGAGAAGGGGAAATGTGGAGAGATGGCCAGAGAGGTGACAGAAATGTAGAAAAGTATAATAACAAGAATAGGAATAGAATGTCATGAAATATGCAGGCTAATAACTGTCAGCGAGTCAGCGTGAATCAAGGAGGAAGATTCAGGGTGACAGAGGTTAGGTCAAATAAGCAATTTCTTCCATGGTTTCATTGGGGGCTAGAAGTAAGAACCTCGTCATTATCCAAACACAACACTAACACGATGAGGTGAAGTAATTTATCCTTAAATAACAGGCTGACCTATTCAGAATTGTAATTTTAATGTAAGACTAACCTTTGAAAATAGATCAAGTGATATAAATTATTAAGGAGAAGACATTCATCAGATAGATGGGGTCTATTAGTAATTTTATGCATGAAGAGTTATCTCCCGGAGTACAGTTGCAGCTGCCTGTGCACAGAAAAAAATGAAGAACCCAGTTACCCTTTTGTGACATGTTCAGCTGATTTTAATCAGTATTTCTCCTGTCAAATGAAATGAAAAGACTGAAATATGATCTCTCCTGTGGATGTACACTCACTGCCTCCCACCTCCTTCGGCTGCACCAGGAGTTTTCCTGGTGCTGGGGAATTGGAGACATAGTTTAAGCAGGTTTTTTTTTTTTCTCTTCTAGAGGGGGAAAATATCTAAGTTGGTCAAAGCACAAAACCTTTACTGAGAATCTTCTAGCTGTCTAGCACTAGGCTGAGGGGGGGTGGGGAGACGCAGAGGAATCTAAGACATTTCTTGTTCTCCAGAAGTTTAACGTCCAGGCCTGGAAGAGACCTGAATTAAGTGCAACTGTGTTATTCCATTTACAGCTAAGTGAGTTTGGGCAATTTGCTAGGCCTCTCTAAGCCTCAGTTTCCTTGTCTGTAAAATGGGGATGGCACGGTTACCTACCTCATGGAGTTGTCGTAGAGAGTCATGGGGTTGTGTCTGGAAAGAACAGCTCACAGTGCTTGGCATATATTCAGGTATATGCAGAAAGAACTATATAAACTAGTTAATAGTTTTTCTTTAATTTCAAAATATTGAGGTACAAATGTTTTTGTTACTTGGATACATTTTATAATGCTTAAGTTGGGGCTTTTAGTGTGCCTATCATCGGAATAGTGTTCATTGTACCCGATAGGTAGGTTTTTATCCTGCCCCTCCTCGCCACCCCCTTCTTAATTTCCAACAAGCTTTACATCTGTTTGTGCCTGTGGGTACCCATCAATTAGCTCCCAATTATTAGAGAGTACTTGTGGCATCTGTTTTTCCATTCCTGAGATACTTCCCTTAGGTTAATGGTCTACGGTTCCATCCAAGTTGCTGCAGAAGACATTATTTCATTCTTTTTTATGGCTGAGTAGTACTCCATGGTGTGTGTGTGTGTGTGTGTGTGTGTGTGTCACACACACACTACATTTTCTTAATCCACTCATAAATTGATAGGAACTTAGGTTCATTCCACATCTTTGTGACTGTGAAGTATGCTGCGATAAACATTTAAGTGAAGGTGGCTTTTGATAAAATGAGTTCTTTTCCTTTGGGTAGATAACCGGTAGCGGGATTGCTGGGATGAATGGTAGGTCTACATTTATTTCTTTGAGGAATCTCCATACTGTTTTCAACAGAGGTTGTACTAATTTGAAGTCCCACTGACAGCGTATAAGCATAAACTGGTTAATTGTTATTAATATTTCTCTTTCATTGCTGTCTTAATTGAGGCAGGGGTTGCTTTTCTTCCCACACCACCATCCAGCTTCATTCCTTTAGGTGCTTAGGTTCACCCTTTCTCTCAGGGAGCAGTGGGCTGACGATGGGTACCCCAAGCTGTTGGGAAGGAGGTTGTTCATGTAAGTTGGATGGCGATTGAGCAAAGCCTCAGGGCCCAGAGAGGTGATGATGCTCCTGCTGGAGGTGTTGGTCAGTGGGAGGTCCCTGCAGTGAGGACAACTTAGGAAGTCCTGTGGCACTCCGCACATAGGGACTCCCCCAGATGGGGACTGGGAAGGGAGGTCAGTGGTGCTGATTTGGCTCCCTCATGGCCCCAGGAGCAGGAGAAGCTTGGGATCCATCTCGATGCTGCTGCTGACTTCTCCAGTTGCTTCGGTGGTTCCACCAGGTCCATTCCCTTCAAAATGCCAAGCTCCACTGCCCCCGCCATCCTCCCTCCCCATCCTCTCTTCTCAGTCCATTCAATCCTTATTTTGAAGATGACTAGATGCAGCAAATTCTCTTTCAAAATTTTTTTTTGTTAGGGCACAAGCTCAGTCCCTAATGCTGCAGGGCTTAGACGTTTGAACATCAAAAAGCCTGGCTCTTATGACTCTGAAGGTGTGCCCTAGAAACTCAGAAACAGGTTCTCCACTTCCTCCATTGCAAAGAATGCCTTGGGGTGCATGATGGCGGTGAGGTGCTCAGAGGGTGTAAAGAAATCGGGAGGTATGCTCTGTTTATACCTCAAAATATCCTGCAAAACTGTCACCTCTTTCTCCTGCCCCTTCTTCCTTTTTCCTCCCCTCTGATGATGATGATGATTTTGAGGAGCAGGAGGAGGAGAAGGAAGAGGAGAAGGAGGATGAGGAAGATGAGGAGAAGGAGGTGGTGTCAGAAGAGGTCCACTTTAACAGAAAAGTAGGCAGGTGCAGAAAGGTTAGTGGTGTGTCAGCTGGATGTTCCAGGAGAGAGCTGTTGAGACTGAACCAGGAGCACAGGCGGTTGGGTCAGTAACTCCCATGAAAGATAAAGGAGGGGAAGCAGATTGATCCGGGAAAGCTGGCAGGTCAAGGTGCCCAGCTGATACCTGTGCAAGGAAAAGAGGGAGGGAGCAGGATTTTGGGGAGTGAGAGCTTCAGACCACAGTGCATATCTGACAGAGATGGGAGCTCTGTTCAAGGCGTCCTATGTTGAGCAGAAACAGCCAGGCTCTAGTACCCGTGCAGTGTTGCGGCATTGGCTGGGGGCTGCCCCGGAAAGGCATTGCCTCAGCTTCAAAACCCAGGCAGATCCTGAAGGTGCTGCAACTGCTGGTTGTCAAACAACTGCATTCCTTATAGTTGAACAGCAAGTCCTTTCTCGAAGGGGGAATCCACACGGCATACTCCCATGGCTGCTATACCTGCTGATGGCTGTGTAAGCTTCACGGAGGGATGTCTAATGGAGGGAGAGAGCTCAGAGCTGGGGCTGGAAACTGGTGCCCTGATTCCTACTCTAGTGCTCTTTCCACTCTTCTTTGAAACTCACAAGACAATCAGAGGCTACCACCAGATATTATACAGTTAAGCACTAAATTTCATGGTGTAGACATGGACAGCTGCTAAGTTCCAGAGATTTGAGAGATCTGTGTAGATTAATCAAACAGATTCGTTCTCCTTTAGAAGATATGCCATCGGGAGGCCAAGAAGCCAAGAGCCTCTGTACTTTCAGCTACTATCATTTCATTTGCTTAACTTCTCTGGTTTATCCCATATCCCATGCCATGTTCTCTATCTTGGGAATTTCGTACTGTCTGGTCAAAACCAAAGATTTCTGGCTAAGCAGATGCTGTCAAGTCCTCAGGTTTGCTGGGATTACTCTTAGGCTGCAGACCTATGGATGACCAAACGTGCTTTCTCCTGATCATTTGGCCAGAGTCCAGATGATAGTGGATGGTCATTGAGGTAGAACAGCCATGACTTAATATATAGCCAAAATATAAGTTTCTCACAAGGTCAGCTTAAATGCAGTGAGGAAGGTGATGCTGGAAAGTGGTTGGGCTTGGCAGCATTGCTAGAGTTTCAGTCTAACTTGCCCATCTGTTGGCACCCAGAGTTTCATGAGTCAAATTGAGACCAAGTCTTTATAATGTCAACATATGCTAGGGATTATCCTATTCAGCTATCTTCATATCCCTGCATTTGGCAAGAACAATGATAATACAAGAAAATAAAAAATAAAAAAGCATTGCTGCTCATGGCCAAATCTTTATGTTGCCAATATTTGCCAGGAAGTTTTATGATATGGTTTTTGATGAGAAGGACATTATTGCTCTTATAAGCTATACAGAAATTTAAACTTTATTAATAAAACTTATAAGAACAGTGATGGTTCCTTTTTTTTTTTCTTTTCATGCTGGGCAAGGAACTGTGCTAACTGTATTTTTTTTCTCATTTAACCATTGCAATAGGCCTAAGAAGTTGGCAGTATTATTTTTTTACTTTTATAGATGAAGAACTGAGGTTTGGGAGGGTAAGTAACTTGTTCAAGGTCTCATCGATGGTGAATCACAGAGTTGGAGTGGAGATCCAACTCTTTCCAAAACCCATGCTTTTATTCCTCATGCTATATAACCTCTCAGCTATTTAATTGACTCCAACCAAAAATATGTAGTCTCTTACCATGTCATTATACAATTAGCAACCTGGGGCTCAAAGTTAGTTAGTGGCAGTCTGAACTAGAACCCCTGCTCCCAGCTCCAAGCTTTTTCCCTTGATTAAACTGAGCAATACTCATAGCTGGAGTATGCTTTCGATGCTCCTTGGGAAGACTAGTAGGTTTTTTAGTTTTTTAAGGCCATGGTGACAGCCTGGCACGGTCTCCTTGCTTTCACTCCATTTCAAGATTGCTACTTATTCCTTCATCAAAGAGTTCCTGAGTCTCTGGCAAATTGCTAGGGAACTGAACAAAGACAGAAAATTGCCCAGATGAGGTATGCATGTCAAACTGTCCCCGTAGCCAGTATTTATTTTATTTTATTTTTTAATTTCAAAAGCATTTAGGAAGTAGCTGTAGCTCATCATGCCACCAGCCTAAGATTTTGTGTGACGGACAAAAACACACTTTAATTAAGAAGCAGACTTCTAAAATGACTGTGAAATGTTGATCAGAACTTCTTATATGTCAACACAGAAAACATTTGGTCAGGATCTCCTCTTTCCTTCCCTCCTATCCATTTTCGCAGCTCTGTAGTCTTTGCTTCTGTGCATTGTTATTTTTATCTGTAATTTTTGGGAAAGTGAAGTATCAGCAGTTGAAGGATGACTTGGAAAGAAACATTTTTATTGCTTAAATGATTCTTTTCAGGGAGACAACGGAAGCCAAAAAGGGATCATTGCAAACCTAAAGGAGCTTGAGAAAATTTACACCCTTTAAGGTATTTTAAGCCTTCAAAACTATTTTGGGTGAAAAGACTTATTTGGGCTGTGGAGAGTCCTGTTTTATAAGAGCAGAGAGAGCCTCCAGCCAGCTGTCGAGGCAGTTGGGAGCGCTGGCTCAGGAGCTGAACCGTTGGGTTCAAATCCTGCCTCTACCAGCTCGGCACATGCCTTCACCTCCCTGTGCCTTAATTCCTCATCTTAACCACTAATTAAGTATCACAGGGATACTTGCTTTGGGGTCCCTTTCTCATGGGCAGATGATAATGAGGATGATGATAATAATAGCACCAGCTACCATTCACTGGGTAATTTGTAGATGAGCCAATCACCATGCTAAGCATTCCATGGTGAGTATCTGTTTGGGTCACCTCCTCTGGTGAGCAACCACAATTCCCCTCTGGGTAGTCACATGCACACACATATTCAGGCCACACGGTTCTCTCGAAGCTGAATACAATCCCCTGGTTGGGGGAATAATACCTCCCTCATGGTATTTTTGTGAGCATTAACTGAGGTGCTTTTCAGTGCTTTTATTGATTAAGACTTCCTCAGTTGAAAATGACCAAAACCTGACCCAAAGCAGCATGAGCAAAAGGGCAATTTATTACTCACCAAAATGTAAAAGTCCAGGAGTAGGGCTGGATTCAGAGCGCAAACAGTGTTATCAGAACTTTGCATCTCTAACAGGATGGCAGCAGTAGCTCCCACCCCTATGTCCTCTTAGGGGAAAAGTCATATCGTTGGTTCTGATTGGTCATCGTGTCCACCTCTGAACCAGTATCGAGGCCGGTATTGGTTCATATATGACGTTTCAGTTGGCATTGACCTAGGTCACCTGACTCACCCGAGGTGCTGAGATTGGATTCAGCTTTGCAAGAACCATGTAACCTGAAAATGTGTGTGCGTGTGACTACCCAGAGGGGAATTGCGATTGGTTACCAGAGGAGGTGACCCAAACAGGTACTCACCATGAGTGCTTAGCACAGTGATTGGCTCATCTATAAATTGCCCAGTGGATAGTAGCTAGTGCTGTTATTATTCTTATCATCATTGCCTGCTCATGAGGAAAGGACCCCAAAGCAAGTGTTTTTGTGGTCCTTTATCAGTGAATGCATTCACCGGGAATCAAGAGACCAGAATTCTTATCTCACCCCAGCCAGATATTTATTACTCCCCCTCCATGCTTTTGCTTTTGCTGTTTTCCCAATCCCATGTTGCTCTCACCATTTTCTTGCTCATTATTACAATATAAGCTATCCTTTGAAGCCCACCCCACCTATGGACTCTTATGCGTCATCTCCAGCCCCTTATCTCTCTCCTCTCAGAAGTGCTACAGCTCTCGATGTATGTCCTGTAAAGCAAACTGAGTGTGGAATCTCTTTGAAAATCATAAAGTGCTGTAAAGCACAATGTCGTCTGCTCAATATGCTACTCCAAGACATTTATTATGTAACCATTCTATTATATCATGGTGCTTTAGAACATGGAGCTTTGAGATCAGACCCGTCTCCTTTACCAATTTAATGTTGGAACTTGGGGGGGCAGGTCATGGAACCTTCTGAGCCTCAGTTTGTTCATCTGTAAAGGAAGGACAATACTACTCACTGCATGAGATAATACACCTAAAATACACCTAGCGCTTATCCCACACTCAGACACAGCTCCTTATCTTCTTGTAAGCACCTAAAAAATAGGGAATACACTCATATACCCACCCCACCATCTTTATCTTCAACTTTGCTCCCCTAAATATTAGCTATTTATATTGTAATTTAAGCTGTAACAACAGAAATCACTGGCTATAAATAAATAACATTAAAACTTTATAGCCAGATCAAAGTTTTGAGTCTCTTTTTAAGTATTTACCAGTTTTACTTTATTTTCTTGGGTACCATTCCATGGCAAACTGTACATAACCTACCAGTTGACTTTAGTTTTTTTTAATTCTTAAAATATTTAAAAAATATTTCTCTCTCTCTCCTTTTTTTTTTTTTTTTTGAAACACAAAAGATCTGGGACTTTTTAAAATTTTAAGGTCTCTTCTAGAACTAAGATTCCATAAAATCCCAGATGAGGAAATTTGGGCCATGCTGGCTCAGTTTTTGTCCTGGTACCTCACTCCCTTCTCTGCCACTGTGGACGATGTGCCTAACCCTACACCACAGCGGTTGGTGTGGGGTGATGTGGTGACAAACACCTGAGTGATTTGTCCATCCTGTGCTGTGGAGCAAAATGAGGAGTGATATATTACAAAGGCCAGCAATGTTCCTTCCCTGGAAATGTCATAAATATTAGATTTTGCTGAAAAATGACGTACGCACATCGGAGCCATCAAGAACTCTCACAAAAGCAGGGAAGCAAAGAGGCCTGCTGACGTCCTCTTAATAAAGTCTGATTTCTTCCGACGGAACCCAGAATAAATGCACTTGGCTGGGTGCTCGCTACCTCTTGACAGCCAGCCGTCTGTTCAAGAGCTGCAAAGATCTTTCCTCTTTTATGAAAGCGATGGCGTGGTGTGCGGGAGAAAGAGTTAGTAGGACACGGGACTGAGTCTAGGCCCCGGATTCTAAGAGTTGTGCACCCTGGCTAAGACATTTAAAGTACTCACTTATATTTTAGTCACTTTTAGTTATGAGAGACACAAACCTGCTGAAACCACTTTTTTTGAAAGAGTGGCATAAGCTATTTCTGTTTTTTTTTTTGTTGTTGAGGTAAAATTCACAGAACATAAAATTACCATTTTATTCCTCTTAAAGTGTACAGTTCATCAACTTCCAGTACGTTTACAGTGTTGTGCAACAATTGCCATTATCTAGTTCCAGAATTTTTTCATCATCCCCAAATGAAATACTACGTCCATTAAGCAGTCGTTCCTCATTCCTCCTCTCCCCACCTCCTGGCAACCACCAGTCTGCTTTCTATCTCTTTGCATTTGCCTATTCTCGCCATTTAATATAAATGGGATCTTGTAATATGTGGATTCTGTGTCTGGCTTCTCACTTCGCCCTTGATGAGGTTCATCCATGTCGTGGCAGATATTGGTACTTCATTTCTTTTCATGGCTGAATAATATTCCACTACATGGATGTAACACATTTGTTTATCCATCCATCAGCTGATGGATATTTGGGTTGTGTCCACATATTGGCTGTTATGAATAGACTATTGAATTTTGCTTCTCCATGAATGTAGGAGAAAGAGCTGTCTAAGTAAGCTCTCAGTCCAGATGGTCCACTGAGAGTTTTTAAAAAAGTGTCTGGTCTTGGTTCCAGGTTCCTAGGGAGGGGTCTCTGATAGGTATGGTCTCATGGTGGCTGTCCACCTGGGCAGGGGCTTTGAGACACACCCTGTGGTGTATGTGTGTGTGTGGGGGCAGCTTCTCTAACAAGGGTGTGCTTGGCTGTCATTTATCCAATGCCCATTCTGTGCCCCATAATGGGGTGGAGCTTTATCCTCATTTAAACAATGAGTGCCTTGAAGCCTGGGCCTCAGTTTGCTCAATGATGAAGTATGCATCCAACTGGACCTAATAAATACTACGAGACTGACACAGAATGCTCATGAGCAACCCTCCTAGGTTGTAAGCCGTAGGATCCCGTGTGCACTAGCTGCCCATCTCTGATGCTCCCCTGTCACACAAATTATCCCTTCTTCCAGGTCCCCACCCTATGTGGTTTGTACCTCTATCACGCTCCCTGCAATTTGTCCCTTCTGTAGTCCATTTTTCTGGCTGGTGTGTGAGTTCCTGGATGTCAGGAGAACAGGCAGCGTATCTCTGAGTGCTCAGGACCCAGCTGGGGTGCCTGGTACATAGTAGTTGCTCAGTAAATGGGAAGCCAGTGAATGATGGAAGAGCTCTTGATCCTTTCCACTGCCGTAAACAAATACCCTACAAACTTACGGTGTCATTTCTTGATCTAAGGGAGCGATGCCACTCCATCTAATGGTGTTTTTCCTCTCAGCCCTGGCTTTGTTTTCCCCTTGATGAGGCTACCCCCCATTTGGTGTGAGGACTTGCTGGTCTCTTTGAAAACTCAGTCAATGGGCTGACAAGCACACTTGCCTCAACAGAGCGGCAGCAGGGCCAGGAGATCTGGGGAGAGCAGGAAGCGAGAGAACGCCCGCTCTGGCCCCCTGGCCTCGGCTGCCCCCGACACTGAAGTGGTTGCCGTCCCTGTGTCTGTGTAGAAACTCTCACCTCACAGGGGCAGGGAGGGAGACTGAGGTAATGGCCACTTGGGCCTTGGGGTGCCCAAACAGAGGTTTGTGGCCGAGCTGTTACCAACTGTGGTTACAGCATATTTATGTGCTATACTTATCAGATTATCTCAGGGGCGACTCCTAAGTCACTCCATGGCTGTCACCTCTTCTAAGGACTCTCCAGGTGCCAGTCTTTTTGCACTTCTACAATCTGTTTATTTTGGCAAAGAAATGGAGATGGGGCCAGCTGATTTCTGCCAGGGCTGAGTGTGAAGGATCGTGTGTGTATGTGTGTGTGTGTGTGTGTGTGTGTGTGAGCGAAGCTAAAGAGGAGAATGTGCTATTGTTATAAAAGTGGCCATTCGGCTGCCAGGGAGTCTGCAGCTTTGCAAACAGCGTGCTCTGGTCCTGTCCCCACGTGGTTCCTGTTGTTCAGATCTTTGCCCTCACCCTGATGCAGCATGCCTTGCCTGCAGGACTCCTTCCCACTGGGGTTTCTCCCCCACAGCCTAGCAAGGATGGGACATGTAAAAGTAGCCAAGGAAAGCAGAAACTAATAACAACGGACACTGGGTTTGGGTTTAAATATTCTGGAAACGACATGAAGGAAGCCACTGGAAGGTAACAGGGATAGATGGAATATGATGGGGAATTTTCCTTTGTAATAAAATCTGAGAACCGGGGCTTGGGCTCAAAGGGATGTTAGAGGCAGCATAGCTCAGCGCTGCAAGGACCAATATGGTAGTCACTAGCCTCCTGACAGTTCAGTTCATGTTAGTACTTGAAAGTGGACTAGTCTGAATTGAAATGTGCTGGAAATGCAAAATATACACCAGATTTCCAAGACTTAGTACAAAAAAGTTAAAAAAAATCCAAATTTTTATTGATTTAAATTTAAAATTTTATGTGTTAAATGCTAACATTTTGACATATTGGGTACAATAACATATATTATTAAAATCAATTTTAATAATTAAATTTAATGTGGCTTTTTAACTTTACAGATGTGGCTACTAGAGAAATTTAAATTACAATATGGTTTACTTTATGTATCTATTGTACAGCACTGGTTTAGAGGTCAAGAGTGTGGGCTCTGGAGACAGACTCTCTGGATTTGAACCCTGGCTCCAAATCACTGGCTGTGTGGCCCCAGGCATGGTGGCTTTCTGACCTTCCACAGAGACCCACTGTCATCATCATTTCATTTTACAACAGAACTCTTGTACACACACACACACACGCACACACACACACACAAAATTGTTGAAATAATACCCTTACCACGAGCCATGTGTTCTGATATGTTCTTTTCCATTTCCTTCCCCTCCTCCCCCTTCTCACCCATATTCTTTCTTTTTTGCCCATTCATTTAAAACAATGCTTGCCATGGCCTACTGAATTAATTTCATAACCCGCAAATGGGTCTTGAACTTTGGTTTGAAAATCCAGCCTTAACCTTCCTGTGTCTCGGCTCTCACATCTGTAAAATGGAACAAATACTGCTATGATCTTTGAAAGTCATTTTAAGAGTACACATAGTACTGTGTATATAAAGCCCTAAGCACAATGAAGCACTTGATGAACAGAGGAAAGTATCATTATTCCAAATGGGCCTTCAGTTTTCCCTATGAACATTTAGTCTGTTATGTAGGAAAAAAATGCACTAAATTACTTACTGCTCTTATTACTGACGCTGTTTTAAATGGGCCTTTAAGTTTCATACTAATTTTTTTTTTTTTTTTTTTTGCAAAGAAAAGCCATTTGGTGTGAGCCAATGCAGCATTTCCATAGGGGTGAAAGTGACTTTCAGGCCAGTCTTTCTTATGTGTCGCTTTGTAAAATCCCTTAAGCCATTTTCCCCTGTGTGTTCTCTCTCCCCCAAGTAGGCCGTAAATTCTCAGAGGACAAGCCTCGCACCATCTGTCTTGGATCCTCCTCCGTCATACCCGGGCCACAGAGGGAACATTCACAGCACAGGCTTATGGGGCCATAAATCTGAGGTTCCCGCCCTGGCTTTCCCACTCAGCATGCTCTTTGACCTTTGTCCAGCTCCAAAATGAAGGCCTTTTGGCCTTGGTGTCCTCGTCTGTGACATGGGAATAATGACACCCTGCTATCAGCTTTGCCAAGAGGACTAAATGGCATGTCGTGCATACTGAGCCTGCCACAGAGCTGGACACGGGACGTGGAGGTCACGGTTGTTGCTGGATGATTTTTGTGGCTTGAGCTTGGTAAGTGCTGAGTGGACTCCTAATTCCCTGACACCATTCCTGGTGTATCATCAGGGCACCGCACATTCAAACCACTTCATCCTGATGCTTTTGCACATTGGCCGACCCGCTTAGAACTCACTGCACACTACTTCTGGCATGACTGGAATATATGCATGAAGGCCATGTGCCCCGAACAGGGCTTCCTGAGAATGGAACTTTCCGTTGCATCGGGCCCTACTTCTCATGTTTGCTCTTGCTCAGGCAGAAAGGGAAGGAAACCTAAAACCACCCAGGGCAGCTCCCTGTAGCCTCTGAGCCCCTGAACTGAGGTGTAGTGGGTTTGGCAGGGCTGTCCACAGAGCAGGTGCAGACGGGTCTGCCCCCAGAACCTGTTCACTCAGCAAGGACAACTCCGTGTTCTCCGCAGACATTGTCCTTTAGCTGGGGGCTGACAGCTAGGAGGCCCGGCAAGTCATGCCAACTCTCCAGGCTCCATTTGTCAGTAAAAGAGCTTGGAGGGTGGTTGTGAAGTTGCAGAGCAATTCAATCCCAGTGCATCTTTCTCTAATGTGCTCCTGTCATGCTCTGGGCCTGTGCCAGGCCGTGGAGAGGACCGTGAGCAAGATGGAAAGAAGGATGAGCTCTGTGGTTCCTCTCATGGAGCTTATCATCTAGCAGGGGTCCTCAAACTTTTTAAACAAGGGGCCCAGTTCACTGTCCCTCAGACCGTTGGAGGGCCAGACTATAGTTTAAAAAAAACTATGAACAAATTCCTATGCACACTGCACATATCTTATTTTGAAGTAAAAAAACAAACGGGCAAAAACACCTGCATGTGGCCCGCGGGCCATAGTTTGAGGACGCCTGATCTAGGGTGTTTTAACTCCCTCCTCTGTGACTTCTTGGTGAAGGAAGGATTGCCACCCTAGGGTAATGGGGATGGCTGAATGCATAACACCTGATACTGGACAAATGTCAACAGCAGCTTATTAGTGACATACACTCATTAAGGGAGTTGTAGTTGCAAGTAGAGTGAATGACCAGGGGCTATGGGAGGCAGTCTTTGTAGTATCAAGAGGATGTGGTGCCCCTTGGCTCCCATAGGAGGATGTGATTAGCTTGTTTTAAAAATCCCATGAGCTGCCAAAGAATTGAAACCTATTACTCGGAGATAAGCAAGAATAGGAGGGCTTCATCTGTGGGAGCAGAGTTGGGAGGGTAATTTGTGGGAGGTCATTTGAAGCCCTCCTGCTTTCAGGTGTCAAAGCAGCACATGATATTGGACCTTAATTTTAAGCCTAGCATTTCATGAATGTGAAACGTGCCTTTAAAATGCAGCGTGATGCTGGTTCTGGCAGGGACATGCGTCTTCAGAGTACATCTAACTCAAAGTTCAGGAGGAGTTTGGAGAGAAGTTTCCTGGGTTGGGTCCACAGTGTGCTTCACCTGTACAGATGGCAATGGTCAGAGCCTTGTGATATAAAGTGTCTTATAAAGTGTATGTCCCAGAGCAGGTACTCTCTGAGCATTCCGTCACTTTCCTTTTCTCTTTAGCTCCAACTCACTCCATCTCGCTCCCATATCCATGTTCATTCTTCATGCCCCTCTCCCTGGATCAGCTGTTCTCAAAGTGTGATTCCCAGACAAGTAACGTCAGTTTCCTCTGGGAACTTGTCAGAAATGCAGATTCTGTGGTCCCTTTCCAGATCTATTGGGTTGAGAAACTCTGGGGCAGGGCTTTTCACTAGCCCTCCCCGTACCCATGATTCTGGTAAGTCCTAAGGCCTGAGAACCACTGCCTTGGGTGACTCCCTTTTGGTCGATGAACTTGACTTTCTTCGCCTATTCTTCTGCTTGGAATGTTTGCTGGCAACAGACTTGCTATCCTTGGCATAATTCAAGGCCTAGAATAAAGACCATTTCCCAGTGCAGCCTTTCATAATGACCCCCAGTTAAATTCATCCCCCCATCCCTCTAAGCTTCTGCAGTGCATGAAGTTCCAGTTGTAAGACCCTGCATTGTCATCTTTGTGATCAGTTATCTGTCTAGTTAGTGTGTGTAGACCATGGCCTTTGACAAGATGAATTTGAATTCTGGATTTGGATCCCATTTCTGCTACTCACTGGCTGTGTGATCTTGAGTGAGGCACCAAACTTTTCTGAACCTTAGAGTACACATCTGTAAAATGGGTATCATGAAAATAGCCACCTCCTAGGTTTGTCATGAGGATTAAATGAAGTGACAGAGTGAGGGCATTTGCACTGTCTGGCATTTAGGATGTGCCCAGTAAATGTTAATGGTTATTACTGAGCTGCTCGAGTTTGAATCCCATCGTCACCACCTGTTATCTATGAGGATTGAGAAAGTTACCTTCTTGGTGCCTCAGGTTCCTCATCTGTGAAATGGGGATAATAATAGTATTCAACTAAAAAGAAATTTTGTCATAAGAAATAAATGAAATGGTGAATGCATAATCTTTTTATGGAAATGAGTTCTTGGCACCTACTGTGCCATCACTTGGAAAGTGCAGCTGAGATAGAAATATTGGTCCTAAGAAATGGGGGTGCCACCAGCCCACAACAATGAGCCCTTTTGGAAAAGCGCCTCTGTGTGGTCCATTCCTGTCTTTTGTCTTCTCTCCTCCTTTGCTGTCTCTGTCTCCCTAGAGACCATTCCTGCCAGGTCCATCACAGTCTTTGCCTACATTTTTAAGCAATAAGTTTTTGTTGTTGTTTTTGTTGGATTTGAAATAGCGAGAAGATTCTTTGGAGTTTGCTCCTCTCCTCCTCCCTTCCTGTGCGCCGCCCCTCCTTCCTCTGGGTGCCTGGAGCTTGCATTTTCATGCATTTTAATCAGTGGAAATGCACTGATAAGGGGGGGGGACATTTGTCCACCTCAGGCAAACCTGGGTTGCTCCAGGCCCACAGATACCTTGGCTCAGTGTGGGGGACACACCACCTGAGAGATGATTTTGAAGCAGTTTCGTATTCATCATTTGGGGTTCAGGTTCTCTCTGCGTGCTTACTCTGCCAGGGTCTTATTATCGTTATGGTTATTTTTTTAATTAGCCACTCCTGTGAGAAGGAAGGAGCAGGCTGCTCTCAGGTACTGAATGCCTGCTGCACACCAAGCTCTCTAGCAGGTGCTTGGCAAATGCTGCTGTGCTTAATCTGTACCCAACCTTAAGAGGTGGGTGGTTACGCCTATTTCGCAGGCAAAAAAACTGAGACAGACCCAGAGAGAGTGCAAAGGGAAGGGCATGCTCTTGGCAGAGCTATGGAGAAGGCGATACTGATTTGTGCCTCCCTCTCCAAGCGTGTCTCCAGGCTCCCAGTGTTTTTCTGTCACCTACGACTGCTTAAGGCAGTCCAGTAAGACCCCCGTCCCCAAGCCTGCTCTCCCCAGCAGTGGATCACATTTTAGTCCTTATCTGATTTTCCTTTTCATTAAAACTTGCCCGTTGTTGGTTCCATTCATTCAACCTCATGTCATTTTCAAAGCTAATCTAATAAATGAATCCCAGGTAGAGTGCTGATTGCTTAATGTGAATTATCTTCTGTAAAATTATTCTCTCTCCTGAATGCTCTGTACTTTGGTTTTCATAATACTTTTTCCTAGAGCTGAGACAGATGAGGAAGTGAAGTCCAGAGTTGATGGGACACTTGGGCTACTTGGCCACCATCCATCAGAATGGGGGGCACCATCCTTGTGCACTGATTTAGAATGCGGTGGCTTTAGTCTGTGGCTGTGAATGCGGTCGCAGTCTGAGTATTACAGCTAAGACTGTGGGAAATGCATTTCCAGGCAGGCGGGGAGGAGATGTGGTCAGTTCTGACACTATCTTAACTGCTTGTCCCCCTCTACCTGCTTTGCTTTTCTAGTATGAGGATGTGGCAAGCCTTTTATGCTGCCTGGTTTTCCAGTAGAATGGCAGACCTGGGGGAAGTCCTTCCCTTCCCAGTGCACCCCATGGGGAGTATAAAGGCAGACCTCCCCAGAGATGCTGCGCAGTACCTGCTGGCTTGGCGACCAACCTCACTTATGCAACTGATCACTGAATCCCTGTCCCCCACCCTGTCCCTAACACATTGTGGCCCTCTGGATCTACGTCGGTGCATCATCTGCGTTTGGCACAAGGAATAGTGGATTTCTTCCAGGGGCTGTCGTGGCTTCCTGGTATTTTCTTATGCTGGTCAACACTTGCAGATTTCTTTCTAGTAAATGCAGATTACCTGACACCCGTAGTGTATGCTCACTACTGATTAGAGCATAACCAAACTTATTGCAGAGCCCTGCGGCTCCCCGAGCTGAAGGCCCAGGCGTCAATCCTCTTTTGGTTGTGCCGTGGGTTTTATGAAGGCATTTTGTTTAAGCATCACATCCCAGCTGGGCCTATCTTGCAATTTCGGCCCTCAGCACCTTCAGTACGCTAGGTCCTGGGAGGCACCTGACAGGCAAGAACTGCTCCTGATTGTTGAATCGTGATTCAGCTGCAGCTGGGAAAGGGCATTGACAGGTTCAAGGCCACACAGGGGACAAAGGGCAGAGTTTCCTCCCTGTGTGTGGAGGGGAGGCTCCTTGGTCCTGGGATTAGCCCTCACCTCTGTGGGGAGGGTCTCTACCACTACCTAAGCACCAAGAGCCTCCCTGCCCCATCATTCTCTAGCCTGACCCGTGGATTCCTTCCTAGTACTTCATCGTTACTCATTTGTTTACTTCCTCTCCTTCCCTGCCTTCTCCCCCTCCAAGATCACACACTCTATTTATTTGGTGAACAAATACTTGTTGAGCTTGTACTGTGGGCCAGCCAACAATTTTGGAGCTGGGAATATAAAAGTGAACAAGCTAGAGAAGGTCCCTGCCTTCATTGAGCTTACACTATAGTGGGGGGAAGGGGAGAATAAAATCAATAAAAACATAGTATATAAGGGAATGGAGGAAAAATAAGACAGGTAAAGGGATGGAGTATGACAAGGAGGCGGGCTGCTCTATTGCATGGGGTGGTTGGTCAGGGAAACTTCTTTTTATGAGGTGACATTTGAGCACAGACCTACCTAAAGCAAGAACAAAGACCATCTGGTTTGCTTTACTCACCAGTGTCCCCAGGTCCTAGCCCAGTGCCTAGAAAAGGGGCTCAGTACATATTTATGAAATGGACAAATGAGAAAATCCATGAATGCATAGGAGAAAATGGAATCTAGATCTGTAGCTTTTCTTCTTGTGGTCTAGCTCCCCCAGGATGGGCACGAGGCCAGTTTGCTTACAGACATTCCCCTTGCTCTGTTGGCACCAGGGTGGCATATTCTGAGAGAGGCAGATGGGAAATGCAGCCTCGGACCGGAGGCTGAATGACCTGGGTTCTGTTTCCATGGTAATTTACCAAACCTTTGCCTTAGTGTCTTTATCTCTGAAATGGAGCTAGTAGTTTGACTACTGCTTTCACACAATGTTGTGGAGTGATGGAAGAAATAATAAATGACTGGATAAACACATGCATAGATATAGATAATATCTAATAAGTTGGGACCTTGCACTGTTATCAGTTGCTATGTTATTTAATTTTTATAACAACCCCACAATCTTGGCACTATTAGAAATCTCATTATACAGATGAGAAAATGTTAGCTCTGAACACTTAAATAACTTCTACAAGGTAATAAATTAGTAAATGCAAAGACCAGGGTTCAAACTCAGTACTGTCTGATTCTGGAGTCTGAGCTTTTGGCATCATTTGAGTTCCGCCTCCCTCCCTGGAAATGTCTCTACGCTGCCTTACTCTATGGCTAATTCTCTATAGCTTAAATAGAAAGATACTCTTTAGTAGAACTCATCTATAGTGGCAATTAATAATTTACTAATAACATTAACGAAGTTATGCTGGTATGTTTTTTTCCTGGCATTCTGCCTAACTGCTGCTCCAGCTTATTTGATTTGCTAATATAAGTATTTGTGGAATGGACAAGGCTTCCCATGACACATTCAGAAAATACAGAGAGCAAATCACTTATCTTTATGCTGCTTTAAAGACTGCCATTTGGAAGGATGAAGGACATAAAATCTGCTCTCTCACCCCTATGACCAACATTTCTAACTCAGTCTCTGATGAAGGGACACCATCTGCCAGCTCTGCTTTTGCTCAGATGCAAAGCCTTAGTGGATGCCTGACTCCCATCCCATTATTATTAATGCACACTCAATATTTAGCAGCATTTTGTAAACAACTTAGGAGTTAGGTCTCAACTCACCTTGTGATCGGAGAGGAAGACAGATTTAACCCCCGTTTGCAGAAAAGAAAGCTGAGATCAGTGACATCTTAGATGACTGTTTCTTGAAGAATGGCCTATGGACCTCCTGTGGCCAATTTGGTTGAGGACCTTATTAAAATGCAAATTCCTGGATCCTACTGCAAATCCACGGAACAGGAACCTCTGTGGGTGGAGTCGCCCAGGGTGCATTTTTAACAAATTCCCCAGGAGATAGATTTTAATGTTCAATAAAGTTTAAGGATTTAATTTTAGAATTCTTTTTTTTTCTTTTTCCTCCCTGCCTCCCCTCACTTTGGAATTCATATCAAGATGTACTTGCATACTTTTTAACCTGATTCTGAGGGATGATTCTGGAGCATGTCCAGGAAGAATGACCAGGGCTGAGAGAGGGACTCAGAACTCAAATGTTTGGGTGTCAGTTTAAGTAATTTGTGGTGTTTACCCTGGAGAAGAGGAGATTTGGCTTCTTTAAATATTTGAAAGGCTGCCGTGTGGGAAGGATTAGACTTGTCCTGTGTAGTTCTAGGAAGCAGAGCGAGGACTACTGAATCAGGGGAAATAACATCAAGCAAATTTCAGCTCATCATAAGCAAGAACCTGCCAACACTCAGAGTAGCCCAGAATAGAAAAGGTTACTTTTGGAGGCAGTAACTTCTCCATCAGTCACTGGAGATGCATAAGTTGGACATGAATTATCGGGTTAGATACAGAAGGTTTTCATGTATGTGTAGAAAAAGGTTAGCCTTTAACAAGGTACTTGCTAATGCTGACATTTTATTGCTTTATAATTTGTTCCCTTCCTTTAAAATAGTTGTAATAAGGTATGTGTGTGCATGTACACTCATAGGCATGTGTATATACACCTTGTAAGTGTGTTTAAAGGGAACTAGGATTTACTTTGGGGAAAATGAGAAGATAATTTTTTCATTATTCAACAAATATTTTTGATTGCCTCCTGCATGTCGATTGCTGTGGCAGGTATTGCTGATTCAGAATTGCCTAAGACACAGTTCTTGCCCAGAAAGAGATCTTAGTTTAGTGGAGGAGATTGACTCAGAAACAGAAAATTATAATGACCCATGGTACATGCAATGAGAGCAGCAGGCCCAGGGTATTATAGGAGCACCAAGAAGGAGAACTTGCCCAGCCTGGGGATGTGTGGAGTGGGGAAGAGGGGTTGGGGTAGGATTCCTGGAGGACATGGGTATGACTTTGGCCACCAAGTCAAAGGGAACTGGGGAGGCAAGCAGAGAGATGATAAAAGACAGAGGCATTGGAATAAGAATCACTGGGAGATGAGTGGACATGCTGAGAAACCTTGTGTTTTTGGAGAAAAAAGCACAAGACTCTGCAGGTGAGAAGTGAGGCTGAGCATAGAGGTCCCAGGTCACCAACAGCCCTGTGTTCCACACTAAGAAACATGGCCTCTTTCCTGTAGGGAATGCAGGTTCCTTGAAAACTTTAAAACACTAAAGTGATACAGAGTCACTGGCTCATAAGGAAGATCACTCTGGTGACATTTTGGAATTGCCTTGTCAGTATTATCTGATGTTGAGCAGATGTTGAGATAGCACTTGTGATCTCGTTGGCTGATAATCATGAAGCCACATCAGAAAAGGTCTGTGAACTCAGAAGGCACAAGTATCATTGCCTCACACACTCTACTTGGAATACCTGCTTCTGTATATTGGCCCAAGCTTCTTGCCATGCTTCCCTGTCACTACCACTGATGACCCTGTGTCTCTTCAAGGGAGGTCATTTGGCAATCATGAATGCAGACCTAAAAAACAGGGAATGTCCTCAGCAGGTTTTTCTTAATTCCAAGCATTTTATTGGTATCCATCAGATACACTGGTGCCCCGAACGCATGTGAACATTTGTGCTTTGGTATTCTATACCTTCCTGCCAAGGCACAGGAAAAAATCTTATTTTAAAATTTATTCAAAATATTTTCTCTCTTTTTAAGACTTTGGTATTTTTTATGGAGGAGTGGAGATGACAAATTGAGGAATTCAGATATATTGCAGATTTACCAGACTCCACTTGTGTACGTGGGCTCTGTTGGCCTTCTCTTGTATACAAACATCTCTGCCAACACAAACAGAGAAAACATAGGTGTGGTGCCAATTCCTTTCTTATTTTGCTTATCAGTAAGCAACGCACTTGTTGCAAGTAAGTAAGTACGACAAAAGACCCATTCTTTCCTGCCTCTTTTTGCTTGTGGAGGTGTTTTGTCATTGTTGCTAAGTTACCACGCTGAAGGATTCTACTTTGGGGAACGGAAGTTATTTTAAAACATCTAATGAACATCCTATCAGAAAACTTCTTTGCAGTTTGGTAAGGGTCTTCAGTATGGTGAAGAATGTGGATGGATGAGGAAAGAACCCAAAAGGTGGGTCGCTTGAGGCCAGGAGACCAGCCTAGGCAACATAGTGAGACCCCATTTCTACAAAAAAAAAAAGAAAGAAAGAAAGAAAGAAAATTAGCTAGGAGTGGTGGTGCTCACCTGTAGTCCCAGGTACTTGAGAGGCTGAGGCAGCAGGATCACTTGAGCCCAGGAGTTTGAGGCTGCAGCAAACTATAATTGCATCACTGCACTTCAGCCAGGGTGACAGAGTGAGACTCTGTCTCATAAAATAAAATAAAATAAAATAAAATAAAATAAAATAAAATAAAATAAGGCTTTCTGGAAGAGATAGAACTTAAAGCAGGTCTTAAAAGATGAACTGAAGAGATGATGTACAGAGGATAGAATTCTTCTCTTGTACTAGCCATGATTCACTTAGCTTCCTCCCACAAAGTGTTATGATATGATGCTATTGCCTCTTACTATTAAGAAAGATTAGTCAGAAGACTTAAAAAAGGCTGGCATGTGTGTATATGAGAAGGGAGTTTACAGACATTGAAGACTAGAGAGGCATTTGGATACTTAGCATTAATGTGTAATCTCCCAAACATAAAGATTATTCAAGGAAACTGGGATCTTTTGGGGGACATTCTTAGTCTTTGAGGTTGATGTTAAAACTAGACAATAATTCCTTTCCAAACTTGTAGAATTAGGTTTTCCATAGCTGCTTCCTACAGGGATGACAACCAGTACATGAATGTTGCAGTTGACCATTTACGAAGCATCAGGCGCCTCCCTGTGACCCTGAAATATTCTAAGGGTAAACCTCCCCATGGAAACACTGGGCTCATACTAAAATCATCTGAAGAATAAAGAGCTATCTTTTAGACTTTTTATTCTTTCCTCAAAGACCCTACATTCCCCAAATCAGATTTTTATCATCTCTGGATGGTCTCAAATTTTAACATTCTCTTTCGAATTGGGGCCCAGGCTGCGCCGAGGAAGCTTGCTTTCTAGAGCTGTTCCAAGGGGTGCCCTGTGATCACCCGAGTCAGTGAGAGGGGTGGGGTGTTAGTGGCTTGGGGGAATGAGAGCTGCCTATTGCCAGGCAGTGACCCAGCTGCTGGGTGATGCCACAGCACCTTGTGCTTGCTCGTCCAGCTTGTTGGGAGAACCTCTGTCCTGTTGGTTCTGATTTGATGCTGAACCTCCTGGAGGCAGGCTTCCCTATGGAGGGTGTCAGAAGCAAGTCCAGAAACGAAGGCTCCCTTCTTCTGTTTCAGAAAGATGCTTACAAGTAAATCTGAGAGAAACACAAGTTTAGAGAAGGAGACATCCTGGTCTTGACACTATCCTCAAGCAGATTTGAAACCCAGCTTTTCCAGGAATGAGCTGCATGTCCTTGCATAGTAAAATGGTTTACTTCTTTGAGTTTTTGTCTCTTTACATGTGAAGTGGCCTAAACAAGACAATTAGAATAATAATAATAATCATCATCAAATTTATTACTATCTATTGTGCTTTCTTTGCAGTAGATATTGCCCTAGGGGCTTAAATCCCATGATTCTTCTGGGCATAGAGTTATTACTATTGTAACTATTTACTAGATAAGGATACTGGAGATTTAGAAGAGTTAAACAATTTGCTCAAGGTCACATGGCCCGTAAAAGGCAGGGGTAGCTTTCAAATCAGGGCTGTCTAACCCCAGAGGCAGTGTACCTAACTACGACCCAATACCTCACCTGCCTGGCACAGAGTAGCCACTCCAGGAATGAAAGCAATGATCAGTGTTTGGGGATAAAGGCTGTGGGAAGACTGATTGGTCATGGAAATGAATGAGCTGATGGGTGGGCCTTAGTGTTGGAATATGAGGTGGGCATGTCCCCCGTCCCCGCACCTCCCTGCTCCAGCCAGACCCCTTGTCACCATGTCTGGCACCCACAGTACAGGACCCGAGTCAAAGGCTGCTTTTTCCAAAGGCTTTGGATCACATCACAGCTTTGTTTGGCTGAGATAAATACAGGGGCTTTCTGCAGAGGAGCCTGTCAAAGCAAAGTTGGTTTCTGAGGAATTAATTGGAATTCCCTTAACACTCCCCTGATAGCGGCCTGAACACTGTGTTCATTCTCAGTAGATTATCATTAATCGGGTGAGCAGGGAGACAGAAACAGCCTCTGATAGCTAATTTATTAACTTCTCCAAGATGAAGGGGTGTGAGCAGGCTGAGATATTTGGATTTACTTTGAAGGATTTGGGGTAGAAAGTCCACTGGCGAATGTGACTCTGATCTAAATAGAGAGATTAATGACTTCCGGTCTCAACAAAGGTTAGGTAGGATGGGAGTATTCTTTACTAACGGGGTTATTGAAGTATAACTGATATACAAAGAAGTGCACATATTTACTGTGTACAATCTGCTGAATTTGGACATATGAAAACTCCAGTGATACCATGACCACAATCAAGGCAATAGACACATCCAACACCTCCCAACCGAAGTTCCTTGTGTCCCTTCTACTTATTTACATGTTTTGGTAGTAAGAACACTTAACATGAGATCTACCCTCTTAACAAATTTTGAAGCACACTGAATTCTAGAGATTTACCATAAAATATAGTGTTATAATTAACAATACAATATTGTGCACTTCACAACTTATTAAGAGGATGTGCATTTTTCTGAGATCTGTAATTTTTATTACATTGTTTTTCTTTTTCAGCTTTGGGTTTCCCCTCATCTCCTTTCACAAATCTCCCATAACAGATCTAAGTGTGTGTTTGTTCTCTTCCAATTGGTGTGCTTTGAGGACACTTTTTTTTTGTAGCCATCAGCCAATGTTTGCAGTAGTTGATGTCACTTCTAACACTTTATATCCTATTTTTTTCCCCATACCTATTCTGCCACCCTTTCTTGTTGCTCAACATGGCCTACAGAGGTTAGGCTGCCTGGTGATGGGTTGATGCTGCACAGGATGATTACAGGGCTTTGATACCAGCAGTCTTAGTTTTGAATGCTAATCTAGACCCTCTTTAGCTATGTGGCTATAAGCAAGTTACTTAACATCTCTGAGCACTGGTAAGTGGCGATAATCCTAACTACTACACAGTGCTGCAGTGAGGTTTAGATGTGATCCTGGGTGTTGTGTCAGGACTATAGCAGGTACTTCATGCCTGCTTATTTCTTCCCCATTTTTCCCTCTTGGAGAAGGGAAGGAGGGACTCTCATGCCAGGTGTGAGTGGGAATCCTGACTGCAACCCCTGTTAGTACAGGACTTAAGGAGCAGGCATAAGCTCATGCCTTCTAGATACTTGCTCTTTTGCTCTCTTTTTTTTTTAAATTTCAGAATATTATGGGAGTATGAAATTTTTGGTTACATAAATTGCTTTTGTACCATTTGAGTCAAAGTTATAAGTGTGCCCGTCCCCCAGATAGTGTGCATTGTATGTATAGGCACACTGTTCTCATTAGATTTACCTATAGGAGTTTGCTAGGTTCAGCTCCAGTTAATGGGCATCAAGTATTAAGATATCTTCTCAGGGCAGAATGGGCACAACCCCTTGAGGCCAACCTACCATGCATGATTTGTCAAGATGTAGCTCACTGCTGTCTCTTCCCCATGCCTCCTTATCCACTCACTTCATTTTGTAGATACCTCTGTACTGTCCTTTCACGAGGTCTAAGTGATTTGTGAATGACTCTGCCCCTGTGGCCACTTTTGTATTCCTTTGTTTCTGCTCCCACTTGCCCCCAATAGGCTTGTGTTCTGAGCGATGGGTTCTGATATCAGACTGTTGGGTTTGATATATGATTTAATTTTGCATATTTTAAAACTTTACATCAATGGAATCATGCTATATGAATTATTTTACAACTTGCTTTTACTGTTGACATTTATGTTCCTGAGGCTCATACATGTTGTGTCTTGTAATTTTAATTCCGTTTTCTTGCTATGTAGTACTCCTGGATAAATATGCTACAAATGATCAATTCTATAGTTGATAGACATTTAGGTTGTTTACAGATATTTTATTACTATAAACGACACTGCTATAATATGCATTGAGTGGTGGTACACATTTGCAAAAGCTTCCTAGGAGCAGGTACCTAAATTGAAGCTTAGAAATTGTTGAGTCATGTGATACACCTATTTCAAGTTGATTACCTAATGCCAAATATTAGGAGTATTCTAAAATGATTATAACAAAATTCACTTCCACTAGTAGTGGGTAAATATCCCATTGTTTCACGTTCTTGCTACCACTTGATACTGATAGACTTTTTTTTTTTTTGCCATTCTGGTGTGTATGAAATAGTATCTTGGATTTTATAACAGCTTGCATATCTTCAATTTCTAATGAGTTTGACCATCTTTTTTTAAAAAAAATCATTTATTAGCCATTTGGGTTTTCTTTTTGTAAAGTGTTCAAGTCTTTTGCCCATTTTTCTATTAGATTGTTTATCTTTTTCTTATTTATTTGCAGGAGATCTTTATATGTCCTGCATGCTGTTTTTTGTTGTTGTTATATTTGTTGCAAATAGCATCTCCACATCAGTGGCTTACCTTTTTGCTCTCTTGTTGGTGTCTACTGATGAGGAGACGTTCTCAAATTTAAAGCATCCTGGTTTATAAGAGATGAGGAAATTGAGACTTAGAGTTTTTGAGTATGTTTTTGTAAGGTCTTTTTGTAGGTAGTGGCTGAAAAAGATTTGAACCTAGATCTGAATGTAAAAATTGATCTCTTTCTACCGGATTGCACTGTCTCCATGCAGCAGTGTCTAGAAAAGGTCAGATATGGAATAGGAGTTCATGGAAGTTTTGTTAGATTGCATTTTTCAGATAATTCAAGGGCACTTTATTCCCTGCCTCCATCAGAATGATTGTCCAAATAAAATAAGGAGTTTTTATGATAGTAGAATTTAGACACATCTGTTTTCGCCTCCTCTCCTGTCCAATCTCTTCTTTTTCCCCATGACAGTGGGATATTTGTTAAAGCTCTGTTTATATAGCTCATAAAGAAACAATTTTAACAAAATCCAGTTAGAATCACTTGTGTGTCTCTGTTTGTGTATAATCCTGGCTGATAACACCCCAGATAAGGAAAAATCAGGTTGTCTCTCTAAATGAGCAGAAGGAGATTTGGGCATCTGTTCCTTTTAAACTAAGCATATTTTCAGTGTCATAAAACATTTGACACCGAGCTGGTGAATGAAAATACAAAGGGATTAGGAGCTCAGAGTGAATATCTCCTTAATCACAAAGAGTGGGATTTTGTAATTTAAATTCTTGATTAGGCATGTTGGGTGCGGACAGCACCACTCTGATCTCATTAGCCCAAGTGATAATGTACACTAATTACCCCTCTTCCAAAGTCAGGGGTTCATTTATTACCCACATGAATGAACCTTTCTCTCATCTTCAGCATCAGAGTGAAAAATGAGCTTGGGAAGTGATGGAGATGCCGGGGAGGAGTAGGAGATGCGATAAGTGAAACAGCTTTAGGTTTTGGTGGAAGTGGGGGAGCCAGACAATTTGTGCTAATGCCAAGCCAGCTAAGACTGACTCCCAGGCTTTACCTATGGCCTGAAATGGTGTGCAAATCCCACTATGTTCTTTCTCTCTAGTAAGTCAGTTTCTCCTTGGCCAGTTGACATAAACATAATAGCCAAATGCTAAAATCTATGATGCAACTTAACACTCGGGGTTTTGGATGACAGTGATATAAACATCACTCAATGTGTGGCACCCTAGCCTGCTCAACTCCTGGCCTCACCCTCTGGCCCCTGCCTGCATCTGAGGTTGGAGGCCTAGAGTTTGATAAGCCATGTTAGTAATGCTGTGTGTGGGGTTGGGGAATGGAAGAAGGAAGACTAGAAAATATTTTCCATTCCTTCTAAACATGGGGTGCCCTGTGAGGAATTTTTGAGGTTCACCTGAATTCTTTCAGAACACTGGTTATGATCTCAAAGGAGTGAATACCAAGTTGGTTTTTGGACGTTCCCCACCTTCTCTACATAGATGTGGAATCTCAGAGATGTTCTAATTCTATGACAAAGAAAACCAAAGCTTCTGGGAAAGAACTTTTTTGCATGGATTATATTCCCCAAAGTGTTCTTTTTATCATGGTTAGTACATGATGAGAGTATATATTACTGCTTTTTCAAGAGCTGTTTGGCATATCTATTAAAATTAAATAAGTACATGCCTGTTGACTCTGAAGTGTCACCCCAGAAATCTAGACTATAGAATATTTGCATAAGATTTGAAAATGCATATCTATGTCCTTTATATCAATATATAGATACAGATATACAATCTCATTTATATCTACATTTATGTCGTCTATTCCATCGTCTACATCTCTAGAGAGATCTTCATTGCAGCCTTTTTTTAATAGGAAAAAAAAAGTAGAACCACCTCTAATATCTACCAGTAGAAGGTTGGTTAAAGAAACAATGGTACATCTCCACAGTGAAATATGATGCTGATACTAGAAAGAATAAAAAATATTTTGAACTGGCATGAGAAAGTGTCCAAAACTGGTAAATGAGAAAAGCTGGTTGTAGGATTATATATAGTGTAGTATCCCATCTGCACAAAAGATTATATATATATATATATAATATATATATAAATGTGTATGCCAATGTTTCTTTGTGGTTATCTCCAAGGGAGGGGTAGAATGGAAGCTGAGCAAGAGAGGCAGAGGAATTTCTACTTTATACATTACACATTTCAGCAACATTTGAAATCTGGCAACAAGCAGACTTTATGTTGGTAATCAGCAAAAGCAATGATGATAAAAACTCTTGCTGTACAGCGCTGGTAAAGATGGGGTGTGCTGTCCCCAAGCCAAGCACTGATGGGCTGTCAGAATTGCAGAGCAATTGGAAATCACTGCCCTAAGCACACTGAATGGGTCTGGCTCAGTGACTGTTAAAAAAAGAGCATTTCTCGCAGAGCAAGATTGACCCAACTACTAGATAATATCCTTAAAAGAGCTGTGTTCATAGTAGATAGAAGGTATAATCTGTACCAGCCACTGTTTCAGGTTGATATGACCCCACCACTGTGTTTGCAGTTTGGAACCCACGTCTGCCTGTGTTAGTCTCTGCAGGGTTGGAGACAGCGCCAGCACCTACGTGTGGATTCACTGGGTTAAATTTGTTTGCACACACTGGATTGTAGCACTAAGATACACCCTCCCCCAACCCCTCGTTCATCAAATCACTCTTTGTTCCTTCTTTGCTTCCTTCCTTCTTTCCTTCCCTCCATTCTCTCCTCCCTCCTCCCCTTGGCAAATCTTTTCCTAGCCCTGGTCTGTGCCATGCACTGAGCTGGGCGCTGTGGGAAATGAAGTGATCAGTTAGGATTCCTGCTTTAAGCAGTTAGTTCCTAATCTACCAGCAAGGACCACCATGAACAGAGTGGATAATAAATTCTGATAAGGAAGAGAGCTTAATTGTTTGGATTAAATAAGGTTGGATTAAATGACTAATAGGGCAGTTTTAGCTCTGCTCTATATGTGCCCATGACCTTGGGTAGGTTACGAGACATCTCTAAGCCTGTTTCTTTATCTGTAATTTGGAAATAATAGTGCGTACCTCACAGAAGTACTCCCATGAAATAAGGCATGCAATACCTTTCCCCTTCCTCTCTTTGCCTCCTTCTCCTCTTTTTATATATGAAAAATGAAGATAAAAGGAATGTATAAAGTGCTATGGGAGCAGGAATGGAGGAGCTAAGTGGAGGGGTGTGGGAAGACACACAAACACATTAAACAGGGCCTTGGGGGGTGAGTAGGGGAAATTTGTGTAGTCAAGACAGAAGGGAAGGGTCCCAGGTGAAGAGAATACTGTACGAAGACACAGAGGCAAGCTATGGAGTCTTGAGGGTGGGACACGGGAGGGTGCTCAGCGCCTTACCTGTGAACTGGGTGACATCCTCCTCTGTCTTTCCCACCCCCACCTTCTATGGAAGCCCCAGTCCTCCCTGTTGACTCTACTATTCATACAGACTCTTAGGAAAGGTTTTGATGTGAGCTCTTTAACACGAATTAAAATCACTATATTTCCTTTATTTTGAGTTTTTGCCTATAAGGCTCATCTGCTTTGGTGAAATAAAAGTTATTTTTCCCTCTTAGAGGAGCTTCAGACTTCCTAGAACAGGAATAGTTGGCTTCCCTGTTCCCTTTTTCCCAGGAAGGAGCCTTTCCCACCCACTGAAATCCCATCTTCTAGCAACTACCTACAGTGCTGCAGCCATGAGCCTGATTCTGCCTTTGAACTTCCAAGGTCAGGAGAAGTGATATCTTGCAGGCTCATCTCTGAAAAGACTCATGTTTAAGAAACCCACTAAATCATGACCCAAACCAGCCTTTTCATTAAAATGTAGTAGGCTGAGTACTTTACAAGGAGAGGAAGCAGGTAAAAGATGAACAAGGCAGCTGCTGTCACTCACTCGCTGCTCTGTTCACATTCAATATCCCCCCCATTCATCATTCACCGTTGGCTACACTTCCTTTTTCCTACTGGAGTCCAGTTTTATGGTTAGGGTCAGCGAAGCTCTCCTCCAAGAAGTCACCACTTGAGGAATCCCATCAAGATTTATTCTAAGAAGAGAGAAGACATACTGTTTGTTACTTCTCCAGTCAAGGGCTGAAAGTCAAGTTGATTGATGCCCATGATGAAATTGAGAAGCGAGTATAATGTGTGCTGAGGCAGTTGTGAGCCTGAACTCTGGAGTTAGAAAGCCTAGGTTTGAATGCTGGCTCTGCCATTTTCCTTAATTCCTCTGTGTTTCACTTTTCTGCCTTGAAAATGAGAATAATGATAGTAATCTAATCAAGGGCTTGATAAGAGGATTAATGGAATTAATATACAGAGCACTTAGCACAGTGCCTGGGATATGGTAGTAAATGCTCACTAAGTGTTGGTTATTTTTTTTACTTAAAAATTAATGCTGACCTTTGACCAAAATTTAGGGTCTATAGATCTCCAAGTGAGGCTTGGAAGAATTGTTAAGAACACATGACTACCTACTATTCCTGAAAAAGGCAGTCAGTAATTGTAGTAGGCAAGCAAAACAGTGCTGAGTGTGAATCCCAACTTCTTCAGCTGATTAACACATATCTCTGTCCTGTGCCCACTAAATGCTGGTCACTTGCTGTGGTCGGAATGTTGATGTCCCCCCACCCACCCCTGCCCTGAAACCTTCATATGTTGGAAGCTAATACCCAATGTGACGGTATTAAGAGGGGGGCCTTTGGGAAGTGATTAAGTCATGAGGACTCCACCCTTATGAATGGGATTACAAATGCCCTAATAAAAGAGGCTTGGGCAAGTTCCCTAACCCCCCTCTTCTGCCATGTGAGGACATGGCAACCAGGCACTGTCTCTGAAGCAGAGGGTGAGCTCTCACCAGACACTGAATCTGCTGATATGTTGATCTTGGACTTCCCAGACTTCAGAATTATAAGCAAAAACTTTCTGTTGTTCATGAATTACCCAGTCTAAGGAATTTTGCTATAGCAACCTGAAAAGACTAAGACATCACTCATTTGGGCACTAGAGTGGTGACCCATTGACAAAGTTTTTTGTTATCTCTGAACTTCACTTTCCACATCTGCAAAAGGGGGCTGTTAATAATAGGTACTTCCCAGGGTGATAGCTGTTGTTAGTAGTTACCCATTACTTGGAAAATTGGATAGAGATAGATCTTATATCACTTCACCTGAATATAGGAGCAAACACATTAACTAGGTTATGGGGGTAGAGGCTATTTTTCATCCTGAGCTTAGGCTTCCATGGACCAACTTATTCTCAGGCTTCAACCTTACCTATCTTACTAATTAATTACTTGGCATAGTTAGCCTCCTGACCCTGAAAAGCACCAGGTCTGTCTTGGTGGTCAGTATGCCATCTAGACTTCTTTGCCAACTATGACTTTTAAAACTTTTCTGATGCTAGAGAGGTTTTAATTTGCAAATGATGAAATAACTTGAGATTCTGTCTTGGGTCCCAGGAAAAGAAACAAACCAGAACTTTGTCTTCTACTTTCTCCACCTGTTCTTGTTGTTTTATGTGTCCTTACTATAAATTGTTGGCATTATTTCCTGTCTCTGTGCCATCTTGACAATTTGCATGCATCTTTTCTAGAACATTCGCTCCATCTTGCCATTGATTAGTTACCTGATTATTATATCTGTATATATTTTCTGCCTCACTCACTATTTATAGCATGTATAAACACATAAATTCATATTTGTTGAGAATTCACTGTGTCTGAGACACTATACGAAGTGCTTTAGTTCATTATTATCATCCCAATTTTACAGATGAGAAAGCGGAGGCTTAGAAACATTAAGTATAATAATTTGGCTAAAATCTCAAAACTAGTAGGGAGTGGAGTTAGGAAGAAAGGCAAAACCCATGCTATTAATAACTAAACCCTTCTATCTTATGAATCCAGAGGTGGGGACTATTTTGTACCCTTTTGGTGTCCTACATACCTTTGAGCACAGGGTTTTTCACAATATAGAAACTCAATAAAATCTGCTGAATCAAGTTGATTTCCAGCCCAGGTCCAATTCCAAATTGGGGGCTTAATTCTCCTCTCATAAACTTGACTATGTTATGAGAAATGTTGTTTTGGGGTTTATTCTCCATAAGATTTTCTCAGTTTCTAAATATCTGTTCTAGGTACCAACCTTGATATTGTTTTAGATTATGATACGTTTGCTGCTTCTGGCTAGACCAGCTCAGTGACTTGTTCCCTGGGCAAGGCCAAATGTTCACAGTTAGAGCTTTATTGGCCAAGAGATCTCAGTTGCAGCTGTTCTAGACTTTGTATGTAAGTGCATTTTTGCAAAAGCTAGTGGTCATGATTACAGGAATAAGAGGCTAAATTTTAAAAAAATGAGGACTAATGATATAGAATCATAATGTTAGAAGTGGGAAGAACTATTAAAGTAACTCAGGATCATCTGGATCATCCAGTCCCCTTGGTGTTCAGATGTGGAAACCAAGGCCCAGAGAAGTAAGTGGAGTTTTCTCAGGCTTATGGAAGAGCTGCAGTTCATATTAGGTGAGTCTTAATAATCAAGATTCCTTCTGATACACCAGGCTAATGCTTTATGAATTGTGATTGAGAATCATTATTATTCATGTCTTTGATACATTACAGATTAGAAAAAAAGAAGAAAGAAAAGAGAAAGTACTCCCAGCCTTTCTCTTTTCTGTATACCTTTTATTTTTTTAAATGACAAATTATGTTCATCTCTACTCAAGTGTATGAAAGATTGTGAATCTCATCTATTGAAGCCATGATAACCGCTAAAAGCTTTTGTATTTTTATTTTGCAAATGAAGAAAAATTGTTCTTTTAGTTTCATGGCTTTGGTGGAAGTTTGTGGGTGGGGCTCTGAATTTAACATCGGGCCTTTTCTTAAAATTTCGTTTATGTGTCTTTGGAATATTATATATATGACTACCTTTTTTTTTTTGCAAGATTTTAGTATGCTTCTGGATTCCATGCGAAGCCCTCACCTGCTTACATGAGAGCCCTGATCTGGAAGTCAGGAAACCTTGCCCTAACACTGTTCAGTGGTTTTCCACATCACTTCGTCTTCTCATTGGGGTAGAGCAGACTAGGTCTAAGAACACTTCTCGCTCTAAATTTATTAATATTCACTGATACTTCTTGAAGATAATAATAAAAAAACAGAAAGAGGAACTTGATGAATAGGCCCTGAGCTGGGATAATCAGTTGCTCATTTGGGGGAAATTTCATAGGCAGTGGGAATATTCTTTGTCTGAGACAGCTCTTTCCATTATGCAGTAGTTCAATCTTATGCAAGGGGGATACATTCCAAGACCCCCAGTGGCTGCCCGAAACCCTGGATAGTACTGAACCCTATATATGCCATACTTTTTCCTATACATATATACCAATGATGAGGTTTAATCTATAAATGGATACAGTAAGAGATTAGCAACAGTAACTAATAAAATATTAATAGAACAATTATAACAATATACTATAATACAAGTTATTTAAAACTTATGAATTGTTTATTCCTACAATTTTCCATTTTGTGTTTTTGGACTGCAGTTCACAGTGGGTAACTGAAACTATGGAAAGCAAAACCACAGTTAAGGGAAGACTACTGTGCTTAGAAATTCCACTCCTGGTCCTTCATTTCTTTGAATTATGTCATACCCCTTTTCTTGTTTCCTCTTTTAAAACCTGGATTTTCTTACTAATAAGCCTCGTTCTCCTCAGATGTCCTCTCCCTCTTCTCTAGAGTGCCTTTTTGAGGTTTGGGGGCAGGGGGTGGCAGGGGGGCTGGCTGTCAGTCTGTTTCTGCCTCCTCCCCCGTCTCCAGCCTTCCTCTCTTTACCTCCCCTCAGCTTCAGCCCTCTCTGAACTCTGTCTGGGCTGCATCATCCTCCTTTCTGTTCATCACCCAGCACGTGTCCTCTCTTTTTGTGTTTAAGAAACTTGTCAAATATTCTTTGATTTTTCTACCTTTTCCCCTCACTATTGTGGGTTGTAACTTCAGCTTTATTATCATTTTAATGATGTCTCTGGATGCGAAAGCTGTAACTACTAATAGGTTTGTTAGTATTCAGAAAACTCCTGTGCATAAAGAAAAAGACTGACTACCATTTGTATTTGGTGTCAAGCTTGCTTTTAAAATCTTATTAACTTAATACTAAATATTCCTCTAAATATTTGTATAGTGCTTACAGTATTTAAGTATTAATAAATCTGTACTTAATTATTTAATAAATTACATTTCCCTAAATATTTAAAAATTGGGTGCAAACTTATTTAATTAACTCTTTAAGAGTTTACAATTACAAGTTTGCTATATCAGAATCTTTTAAAGGCTGTAATAACCTAAGGTGTAGAAGATAATACACACAAAATTTTTTGATGATTACTAAACTTATCATACTGTGATTAAAAATCCAGTCTAAAGTGTGACTATTATAGATTTCTTCTTCTCTTTTAAAAAATTTCTTCCAATGATTTCCTTCTTAAGTTTGGCAATAGCTTTGATATTATTAATATTTTACATCTTTCTAACACTGTAGTCATATTTATGAGACTCAATGAAAAATAATACCATTTCAGACCAGTAGCAGTTTTAGAATCTTTCTTGGTATTCAATTGGTTAGGATGTGGGCCTTGGTTATAAGGTTCTAGATGATTCAAACCCCAGCCACTTATTGTTTGGCCGAGTACCCCCTTACGATCATTCAAGATTTATTTGTTATGTCATGATTTTCTGCCTTTCATATGGATTTTAAAAAATCTGGCATCTTTCCAAGAAATGATGTATTCTTTGAGTTTTGCTGGGCTGGCATCATCTAGCCCATTGTCCTGCCATCACTATACATTGTCCTGGTAGGTTAAAATTATTGGAAATTTAGGTATGCCTAATCAGGACCTCATTATAATTAATAGGGATGGTTTGAGGTTTACTCTTCTAGGAGATAAGGAGTCAAGTCCACTTCGTTGCCCTCACTCTCTGGAACACAGCTAGTTTATTATATTGACGCATCCTGCTGGCCCTTTTTAATTAGTTATTGTGTGTGATCATTGGTGCTAACAATCAGCAGGAAGCTCCTGGCACTGGATTATTGTGAATAAACGTTGGTGCTGATCACCCTTCCTGAGATAGTTTCTATCTCACTGGGGACCATTTTCTTCACATTTTTGGAGGGTTCATAGATTTTTAAAAATATATATATTTATGGATTTACACCAAAATGCACCTAAAATACTCAACTGTGTAATAATACATTACTACTTATTAAAATCAATAAAAATTAAGTATGTCCTATTTATTCCTGTTTTGTGTTACAACTTCCTTTTTGTACATTTCATAATATCTTTTGTGTGCCATTACACACTCATGGCCTTATGGAGTTTTTCAATTAACTGTGATTATTATTCCCTTTTCAGTGCTCACATTGGGCAGTGGGACTCCCTTTAAGCTGACCCCTTTGCTTTTTGCCATGTCTGCTTTCTAGCAATGACATGGTAATCCAAACCAATTCTGATTTTTTTTCCTATTCTCAGGTGTAAGAAACTGGCCTTTAAGGGGCAGTGCTAGGAGACCTGGCTTTTCTAAATGAGTAATAGCGCTGGAGATCTGGGCTTTGTGTGCTCTCATGAGTAATGGTTATAAGCAAAAACACTACACCTGCTTTTGGCCATGCTGGTGACAGAGCTTGAAAAGATTATTTCACTTGATCTTAGCCCAAAGGCCAAGAAGCGATTAGCTTGAACAGATTATTTGCTTGTAAGCTTCTAAGTTCACATTGAATTTTTCCAATTTAACATACGTTGCTCTATTTTTTATCATCTGAGATTTCAAAGACATCAAGAATTTCTCTTACGGTGAAAATAATTTGCATATTTAGTCTGTCATCGTGAGCCAGAAAACCTTCTGCGCGTGGTTTTAAATTTGCACGGTTGTGATGGTTCTGAACAGAAAATTTTGTATTTTTTAATGCCATCAAAATTTATAAGATTTTTTTATTTTTATTACAAATCCTCATAATTGTAATGGTTATATAAAATTTCATTGTTCAGATGTACCTCAAGCATTTCCCTTTCATTGAACATTTAGGTATTATTTATTCTTTTATTTATGTTTTGCTATGATAAATATCACATTGATGAACTTTTCTGTGGGTAAAGGGCTTCTGTATTAAGTATCATTTCCTGGCGGGGGCGATGGGAATTCTTAGAATTTGAATTAGTAGGTCAAAGGATATGAACATTTTGGAGACTCTTCATAAGAAAACATGGATGGTCATAACAGTACCTCGTTCATAGGGTGGTTGTAAGGATGAAATGAGTCAATGTGTAAAGCACTTATGACAGTGTCTGACAAAGAGTAAGTTTGCAGTCACTGTTGGCTGTGGCATTATGGAATACTGAGCTGCTTCCACAATGGTTCCACCTGCTTACACTCCTGAAAGCCGTGTTGGAGGGAGCCAGGCAGGCAGCTTCTGAGCACAGCAGCTTTCCAGGAAGTCTGGGGTTTTACTGTGAACACATATGTCCCTAGCTGGCCAGTGAAGGTGACTGCTACCGTGTTGGCTGCTCACCAAGAGGGGCTGAGATTTCCCGTTTGAGACTGCTGGAGTCTGACTCACTCTCTGCTGCTGCAGTGGCGGGTGAGGCTAGAAGTCAGCCCTGGGGGCCACAGCTATGCCTTGGTGCAGCAGACCAAGGGACTGAGTGTCCTGAATTTCCACGAGGCGGCTGAAATAATTAGAGGCTGTGCTCCCGTGGGAAGATCTTCCCATCCGTCTCTAAGATGATGCCCAAAATAGCCCGAAAGCAGGAGGAACAGTGGATCTCAGCTCTCCAGGCCCTGTGTTAAGGGATGTGGGAAGTTAGAAAAAAATTAAGACCAGTGCCTGCTCCCAAGGACCTTATGATCCTACAGATTGTAGAGTAGCCGTGTGTGTTGTGGCTCATCACTCATGTTGTTCCCCAGCCTCCCACTCCCTCCCAGGAGTAGCCAATGACGGACTGATGTGGCCTCAAGGTGTGATTGATGCTTCAGAGCACTGCATGCCACCCAAACCTAAGGCTAGACTTGGCTGAATACCACATTCCTGCTTAGCAACTTCCCAGCCCTGTCCTGCCTCCCTCTTTCACACCCAGCCCACCCTGCCCCCAGCATGCCCTGGGTAAATCAGGTACACTTAAATATCTCTGTTTTTAGGGAACCTGACCTAAGACTAGGAGATAGTCAACAAAGTAGACTGTTCTTTGATAGAGGTAAGCTGTATCTTGTATAGATACAGCTTATATATGTATCAAAGATCTAGTTGTGTCTAAGGGATGGGGGAGGAAGTTACTTGCTGGAGGTGATAGCTTTTGAGCTGGGTATGTATGTATAAATATATAATTATATATATGTAACAAAAATAACTATATTTAAAAATAAATGAGATAATTTCCTATAATGATAAGTGTTATAAAAAAACTATAATGTGAGGTTTTAGGGGGATGTGATGCGATGTAATAATGTAGGAAATTATTTTAACTTTTTGGTTCTGCTCAGCATGGTCTACACAGCTCTCAGCATTGCATATATAACTAAAGGTCAGCCCTCTGGTGCTCTTGGTATCCTGGTGCCCTGATTCTACAGTTGAAGCTAGCATCATTTAACACATAATTCTTGAACATTTACTGTGTGCTACCCATTGTATTGTACAATTGTATTGTACAATGGGATTAGAAAAAGGGATTAAGTTGGTTCACCCCTCTACTAATTAACTCCTAGGTAAAATGAAGGTAGTAAAATCCAGTTGTCTTAGAAGTATCTGAATTCTCCCTCCCCTCCCTCATAGCTTTTTCAGTTCTTGCTTCACAAAGAGGAAACTTATTTAATGGCTTTGTTTATTTGCTCTTGCATTACTGGGGAGGAGAAAAGGCTCCAGTGTAAGGATTTCTGTAAAGACTTAACAATTTTATTAGGACATAAAAGAGTTATCATGTTTTATCAAAGTCATCCTGCCTGTTACCTACATATTAGAACAGGGAATTGAAAACTGAAGAACTTTATGCTATTTTCCCTTCCAGGACTGGAAAGCCCACAGAAAAAACTATGAGAAGTATTTCAAAACAAGTTGCACAGTGTTTGATGGATAAGAAGCCCGGAGCCCTGAGATGTATAGACTATACAGCTCAATAAAATTTGGTTTTTTTCAAAAGCAGCTGCCAGAAAAACAAAACAAAACAAAAAACACATCAGACAACAGTAGTCTCACACAGCTCAAAATCCATCCCAAGTGGTAGAAAAGGAGATCAATAAACACTTCGCGAGAATTAAAATTCTCCCCTCCCAGAGGACAGAAAAGGATAGTTGTTGTGAGCTCAAAATGGCAGTTAAAAATGTATTTGCTCTAAAATTAATTTTAAGAGAAGGAAAACAATATATAATTGGTATGTTAAATGGGTGGGACTTACAGAGCACAATCAAAAAATTTTATTCTGTCCACTCTCTCCCACCCCCTCTTAGCTCAAGTGTGCACAAGTACACATGTGTATTCATGCACATACGTGCACACACACACACACTCTCTCTCTTTTATTCAGTGCCAACAATTCTTACCAGGTCCCTGGGTGTAATCAGGCAGGTCCTATAGCTTATCTTCTTGCTCTTAGGTTATAAAAAGTCCACTAGACTTTCTAGTTTCCTAAGAAGTCTCAGCTCAGCAATTAATATGTCTTATTCCATGTAATAGGAAGGGCTTAAAACCTCAGTTTACCTTTCTCTTCTCCCTAGTACTGGCCTGGGCTGCCTTCTCTATTTTTCCACCTTTTTACTTATCTTCCTACTCCCTGCTTGACCCCTAGCTATTAATAGCTAGTCTGGGAGAGATGGAGTAGGGGGCAGGGAGGAACAGAGTAGATCATCAGAATATGCCACTCCAAAATATGCCACTTTGGCATAAGGATTATTTTGAGCTGGAGGCAATTGAGAATCAACAGATACAGGAAGAGTTTGCTGACTTTGCCTTATCTTTCTAAAAGCAGGGCATAAATTTCCCTTCTTGAGAAAGGTACTCCCATTGTACTGGGACGAAAAGAGAGACTCTTATCATTGAAGACAGAAAGTCAGCACCAAGGTGGGTGAGCATAAACAGACCATGCCAAAGTAGTCCTTATCTTCCATTAGTGTCCCCTCATATTTCCTAGTCACTTTTCCACCATGTATGGGTCCCTGAAGCCCAAACCCCGCTCCTTTGTTAAAAGGGTATATAAGCCTCCAGGTCTAAATGCTTATTTTTCACTTCTTTCCTGTGAACTCCTGTGCACATAAATATTGATAAAAATTGTTTGCTTTTTCTCACGTTAATCTGTCTTTTGTTAGTTGAATTCATAGGCCCCCAGCTTCTGAACATAAGAGGGTAGAAGAAAAGGTTTGTTTTCCCTAATGTAGAAAAGGTCAAGAAAGGATTTGGGAGACTGGCATTGGCTTCTTTTTTTCATCTGCCCTTGACAAGTGTTTAAAGCTGACTTTCACTTGGGTTGACTCCTTTTCTTGGGGATCCAGTGGTGGGTTCTTAAGAGGCCCCATAGTATAAGATAATGTTTCTGCACTTCCTGCAAAGCAGGTGATGTTTTTTCACCTACTGGTCTTTTGTTTCTCCTCTGTAATTCCCAGGGAATACCTGCTTCATCCTGACTCCTGATATCTTCTTACCCCTCCAGACAGTGCTCTAAGCCAGGATTAAAAGAAAAGCTGAAAGTTGTTTCTCTCCCTCTTCCCTGTAGCCCATGTCTAGCACACAAGAGACCTTTGTGGATAGATGGCTAGATCGCAATACTGATGGGTCTCTCTCTGCCCCACTGCCTCAGGTTCATAGCCAAAGCCTCTAGCCTTTAGGTTCCTTAGCTATTAATCAGATATTGGTCCATGATTTCTCCAGCTTTCTGGGAGACTTGTATCAATCTCTCTTGCTACACCTAGGTGACGAGGGGGAATAGAATTAAAAAAAAAAACATAGAATTTTCCCAACTTTTTCATAAAAATACTTTCTCCAGTCTCCCACCTTTCCAGCTGAATTTTTAGCCACAGCATAAGCAGCTTAGGGTTAAAGAGACAGATGAAGATGGCTGTCCTCAAAAGCCAGGTCTGATGGTCGGAACTGCTATTGCAGAACCCGTCTCACTGATAGCAACAGGAATGAGGGCCCAGATACAAGGGCAGCCAGGTGGATGCAATTATCATAATGAGGGGCAGGGTCAGAGTGAGAGCAGAGAGGGCCTGACCCACAGAGTTGTGATCTGCTTAATCAAACACAGAGTCCCTGGGGGTAGAGTAGGTGGGCTGCCAGCAAGTGTCTACTTGGTCAATGAGGGTATCATTAAAAGAAACTTCAGGAGGCTGAGGACAGTGGCTCCAATAAAAAGAATGGGTCATTTGACCAGTTTTCACAACTAATTCAGTTTTCTAATTCAGAACCCATTGATTGAAGATGGGGCTGGGTCCCCAGGGGGAAGGACCCTGTGACACTGTGGCAAGTGTGTACGGTAATGATTTCCCCAGTGCTTCCCCAGTGAGACACATGGCCATTTACCCTGGTAATTATGTCCTGGGGAAAGGGAAAGACCAAACTTTTGAGGACTGTTGGCTACAGGGTTGAACTTGACATTGATGTCTGGAGACCTGGTACTTTGATACCTGGAGATTTAGAGTGGAGGAATATGAGATTCAGTTATTAATAATAAATAGAGTCCTGGCCAATGTCCAGTTCACAGTGGGTCTAGTTGGATAACAGACCCACCTGATGGTCCTTGCCGTCTCCCTGAATGTACAATTGGGATTATCATACTTAGTAGCTGCCACAAGCCCTACAGGGGTTTCTTAGCCCATGGGGTAAGGGTTGTCATACTGCAGAAGGTTAAATGAAAGCTCTGAACCTGGAACCCCACTCATAGCCCTGGACAAAAATAGAACAAATCAAAAACAATATTGCATTTCAGGACAGCTAGGGGAGGGATGGCTAAAATTATTGCCACTTTTAAACAATTAAATGATGCAGGGTGGCAATCCTGATATCTCCAATTAATTTACCAGTCTGACCCTTGGAGAAACCTGATGTGCCCTGGAGGATGAACAAAGATCTTCAGAAAACCAACCATGTAGAAACCCCAATTGTGGCTGCTGTTCCAGATGCAGTATCTTTGCTAGAATAGAGTAACAAGACCTCAGGAATGTGGCATGTCACCACTGATTTGGCAAACATGTTCTTTTCTATTCCAATCCGAAAAGAGAATCAGAAACAGTTTACATTCACATGCAGTGGTTAGTAATATACATTTACAGTTTTGCCTGAGAGATTTGTTAACTGTCTTGCCCTCTGAAGAGATCTGGACCATCTGGTTATTAGGTGGAACATCACATTGATCTACTGCATGGATTTTATTATGCTAATTAGGCTCAATGAACAAAAAGGGGCTAGCATGCTAGAGACTTTGGTAAGACACATGCTTTCCAGTGAATGGGCAACAAATCCTATAAAGATTCAGGGACATGCACATCAGTAAAAGGTCCAGTGATAAGGGCAGCCCAGGTCACACTCGCCAAAGTAACAGAGAAATTATGTATCTTGCCCTTCCCACCAATAAAGGAAACAATGTCTTGTAGGCCTTTTTGTGTTCTGAAGGCAACCCACCCCCACACCTGAGAATGTTGCTGCAGTCCATAGATAAAATCATGCAAAGGGCTGCAAGGTCTTACTGGGGCCCAAAGCAGGAAAGGGCTCTGTACCAGGTCTAGGCTGTGGTGAAAGCAACATGCTGTTTATGCTACACACCCTTGCAAACCCCATGGTATTAGAGGTATCAGTGACAGAAAAAGATGCCATGTGGAGCTTATGTCAAGTCTTAGGGGAGAAGCACAACACAGGCTCCTTGTGGTTCTAGATCAAGAGTGATATGCTCTTATACAACTCTTGAAAAACAACTCCTGCCCTGTTCCTGGACCCTGGTAGAGATGAAGCACCATGGTTACCAGGCTACCATGTGTCCGGGATTGCCCATCGTTAGCTGTCATACTCACCAAGTAATAAGGTAGGTGAGCCCAGAAAGACATCCTAAGGAGGAGTTGGGATATCTTGGGTTGGGCACAGTAGGAGTAGAGGGTACAAACAAGGTGCTTAGGTGGGCAGTCCAGAAATCTATGTCATTGGCTATCATTGCATGAGGACCCCTCCCTTAGCATAGACCTCTGGCTATATGAGCTCTTTTATGACCAACTCCTCCTCTTTTATGAGAGAGGAGAAAGCAAGCCAAACTTGGTTTATGGATGGGTTGACATGGGATGTGGCGGCAAGCTGAAAATGATGACAGCCGCGTTACAATCTCGAGATCGGCCTGGAAAGGTGGTGACAGGAATAATCCTCTCAATGGGCAGAGCTCTGGGCTGCTCATCCGATTGGCCATTTTGTGCGTAAGGTGTAAGAAGTGGCCAGAGGTTAAAATATGTATGAACTTATGGGCGGTAATAAATGGCCTGACCCTCAAGGGTGGGGGCCACATATTTTTCTTGCTATCTGGTTTTATTTCTCCCTTATTTCTTTCTTGCTCTTTTTTTTTTTTATTAGTAGAGCATTTGGTACACATAAGCATGCATTATTCACCCAAACATTTATTCATGCCTGCTCCATGCCAGGCATTGTTCTAGGTGCTGAGAAGAACACTCAAGTGAATCAGAAATTATTGTCATTTTTTAAAAATCCTTTTCCTCCCTTGTATTTAGCAGGTGCTTCCTACTTACCTGGCGCTGCACTAAGTGCTTTAGAGGTGCACGATCTCTTTTAATTTTCAGAAAAACCCCATGAAGGAGATTGGCGGTGCTAAGAGATGAACTGACACAGATGCTTAAATAACATGTCCAAACATTATCGTCAGTAAGTGGCTTGCTGGTATTTGATCCCAGGCAGATGCTTGGTTCTGACAAAAGATTCAATGCCAATACATCCTGAGGTTTAACACATGAAATGAGATCAGTCATCAACACCATTAACATAAACATGTTCTATTTTCTTACTTGTATTCTTTTCATTGATTTTAATGTTGCAGGTTGCCTTACATTGCCTTTGAATCCCCCTTGTGTGGAGGGGGTGTGACCCCAAAGTATCCTTCACTGGCCATTCATTACATCACCTAGTGAGACAGATCCTCTTTGAGCACTGCAACCTGACACTTTCTAGTTCTTTATGAGAAAGTCTTCTTTATTTGTTTTCTTAAAGAAGCCTTCTTGCAACAAGTTCCTGGGAATGTAGCAGTCACATAGCTGTGTCGCTGACACACAGAAGGGTCAAGTTGCTTGCCCAAGGTAATTCTGCCGGCTGCTGGTGATGCCAGCACATGATCTGTAAATCTGGCTCTGTACTCTTAGCTCTAATCACTGGATCAGAGTCACCTTAAAATCCGGGGACACATGGAAGTACCTTCAGCATGGCAAGTGCATCGTGTACTGTTGGTATTTAAGCCACAAATTGTTAGGTCTGCAGATTTGCTGTTTTCAGTGACCTTGGTAATTGCCTGTTTAGGGTGGTAACTGGCATTTTTGCTTAGTTTTATTTTCTTACTTTGTATTTTTAAAAATTCATTGTATTGTTGATGTCATCACTGGTAATAATATAGTACTGGGCAACTTCACAAGAATAGCATTGGTGGTAGTATGTGAACAGAACTCCTATTTTACTTAACGAATGTGCTTTAAATCAACCCTGTGATGTCTTCCTTGTGACACAAATTGCAGGATGGATGTTGATTATCTAAGCTGCCAGCAGCTATGAGACTTTACTTAAAACTAAGTGATTTTGCATAATTAGTTGAGGGCCACAAGAATTATCTTATAAATTGGCGCATTTTAAGAGATGACCTTATAAGATAGGAAATGTATGCAGTCTCAGCAATTAGACAAGGAATTAACAAATCCATGCTTTGTAGCATAAAATCTCCTCCCATTCAGGAATAGGCCAAGAACCACAGAATATCATAAAAGTTCTCTGAAGATGCATGTCAGACAGGCTTGGTCATGTGCTTTCTTTCTCATTTAAATTCGCAGTTACTTATAGAGCAAGGACAAGGATGAGGGAAGTGAGGTATTTGCCTCAGGAACAAAATGTAAGGGGGTGCCAAAAACACTCAAGAATCAAGATGAATAATATTTCAATGCAATATTTAAAAAAGAATCAAAATTAAGACTAAAAATCTTTGATGAACAAAGTATCATCATTTTAAATAAAGTCAGGATTGGACCCTAACTTGCCTGACTCACTCACCCTCTTACGGGTCCTGTCTACTTGCCTGAATTCTTCCTGTGTTCCCCCTACACTGTAAAGCTTCAGGAGGAAGAAGCCATCTCTACCCTTTCACCATGGTATCTGCAGGGCCTGGCACACTGCACATGCTCAGTACATCTTTTTTTTCCCCCATGAATGAATGAAAATTTATTTTTTCAGTGGAAGGAGGACTGGGCTGTGAATCTAGAGATAGGCCATGCCAACTGCTCACTGTGTGGCCTTAATTAAGTCAATTCTCTGCCAGCCTCATCTTGAAAAGAGGGCATTGAGCACTATGAGTCTCACAGTTCTTTCAAGCCTTTACATTTTAAGATGTGTAACTGTTATTAGGACAGGCTATTAGCACGGGGATTCATCCATCCACACGTCCGGTAGAATTTATCACATACCAGCCTAGGACAATGGGCTAAATGCTGGAGAAAGGATGAGCAGAAGGTAGGGTCCCTGCCCTCCGTGGAGCTCAGAGTCCGGCAGGAAGGCAAACACGTGGGCTTGCCTCGGGGACCATAATTAGAATTGCTTAATAGATTCCAGAAGAAATATTAGAGAGAAATCCCTAAGTCTTTCAGGGGCATTCCATGTTTTCCCAGAGGATTTGAGTGGAGAGAGAAGGATAAGAGGGAGTTTGTCAGCTGGAGGAGGAAGGGTGGGGGCTTCCCAGCTTAGGGCAGAGCATGTGTGTGACTACATGTGTTTTTCTTCCCCTTTCCCAGAGACTAGCATATGGAAGGCAGTGGATGCTAAGAATAGAAAGGGGCCTTTTAAAATTAAACTCGAGGGTGAAGGAGGAGAGAAATTTTTAGTATAGTAAGTAGAGGAGTGATAGTACCAGGTGTTAATCTTTAGTGCAAAGTTTTGATTGTCTTTAAAACAATGCATACTAAGGCCAGACCCTTCCTTCTCTTGGGGATCTCTGTGCCTATCTCTGTCTGCTCTCACCATCTCAAATCTTCCCCCACCCTACCTGAGAGAATGATGGTCCCAGCCTGGTTGGAGGAGGGACAGAAGAAGCAGCAGGACCTGGCCAAGGTAGAGGTGTGTAGGGAGGGTGTATGTGGTGTGTGTATTCACATATGGCAAAGTGCCACGAGAGAGTGTGGTTTGTGTGCTTAGAGAAGTATATGTCAGAATAAATGAATTTACCCATAATGGAAAGGAATATTGCCATTGTTGGGGGAAAACAGGTTATGAGAAGTGATCTGATTGGCTCAAAGAGCCAGAAAGTATGTGCTGGGCTAATCATATAAATGCTTAGGTTAGAAAGAGAAGAGTAATAAACATATTCCTTTATATTGGAGAAGTTCCCTTGGTGGTGGTTGAATTTTATGATAGATAAGTCATTATATTGACTGCCTTAATACTATATATCATCAGACATCCCCTGTAGCACCAACCAGGGACGAGATGCCAAAAGCAGAAAAATAAATGAGGGAGAGGGAGACTCAAATGCTGTCACATGGATTGTTAACAACTGTGATCCAGGTTGACCCCTTACATAGTGGTTGATTACCTTACAAGTCAGCATCCTGGGCAGGAAAACTGAGTCCTAGAACAAGAAGAAATTGCCTTCCAGGGCTCCTGGATTAAAATCTCAGTTTCCTATGCCTGTCTGGGGAGCTCTTCTCCAGGGAGAGCTGATGCTGAAGTGAAAAATGATGTCTGAATGCATTTAGAGTCTCCACTGCCTGGCAGTCATTTGGGAACTGCTTTCCTTTTTTCGAGAGCTTTTGAGGTTGATGAGTTCTAGTGATTGAGACCCGAAGCTTCGTAGGCTGAAAGGGAAGACAACAGAAGCCGATGTTCACTCCTTGTCTCTCTCCTCTTGGTTTCACAAAGGAAATAACCTTTGCTAAAGGTCAGGTGACGTTTGGAGATCCTCATCTGATTGCATTCTTCTTCCCACTGGGATCCCATTCTCTAGCTGGGTAACTCAGGTACCATTGTTTATATTATCTCCTGGATTTCACGTATTGTCTCTTTCCTTTTGTCCTGCCCTGAGAGAGAATTTTCTGACAATGATAAGGAGGCTGGCTCTGTGCTGGATAAAGAAATCCTGACAAAAAGTAGCATGTGTACCCAGCTGCAGGTTTATTGGCTTAAATACAAAGAAGCATTCAATATAATATACTTATTACTCTTGTCATGACCTGAAACTTATAATCTAAATCTGTGGTCCCCAACCCCTGGGCTGAGGACTGGTACTGGTCCGTGGCCTGTTAGGAACCGGGTTGCACAGCAGGAGGTGAGTGGCAGATGAGTGAACAGAGGTTCATCTGTATTTACAGCTGCTCCCTGTTGCTCACTTCCCCCCATCTCCACCCCTGGTCCGTGGAAAAATTGTCTTCCCTGAAACCATTCCCTGGTGCCAAAAAGGCTGGGGATCGCTGAGAAGAGTAGGAAGGTTTATCTATGGGCCAACTGTAGTCAACTGCTGCTTGAAATGCTGTGTTGATAAGGGTTCTCTGGTTGCTTTCCAGCTCAGTGAGAAGAAATTCAGTGATCAGTTAGGCATGTCTGATGAGTGTGCGAAAGGGACGTAAGGGCACATGTGCTAGGAATTTGCATCATCTTGATCTTACTTTCTAAACTCTCTTTTGTAGTCATAAGTGCTCTTTTTACATCCTTTAAACCTAGCCTCCCATGTTTCATGTGTTGCCATCCTCTGTAATTCAATATACTCTTGAGTCACAGAGAATGTCTTTCTCTGCTGGGAATTCTATAATCTATACCCCTCATTAATGTTTTTTATGCTTAGTCCTTATGGTAGCAATCAAAGGATTATTAATCTTAAAGAAGAATACAATTCTTATTAATTTGGACAACATTGTGAAAATTTATTAGCCAGAGTTAGTGATGACATAGTATAAAATGAGCACTCTAATACACTACCAGTGGACATGCAGTATAGCTAGCTGCTTCTTTTTATTGATCTTCTATACAGCAGATACTTTACATATTATATATTATTAATTTTCTACGTCAGATGAAAAAATTGAGGCTGAGAAAAGCAGAAGGATTTCCAATCCTAGTGATAAATTTGGATTAGTTAATCTGAAAACTTCCTATTATAAAACGCCTAAAACTGCTGGAGAAAATATAATAATACTTAAACAATATTTTTAAACATCTCACTGCCCTGTCAAGAATGTAAAGGAAATACTTAGGAGCCAGAAGTGGAGAAGATATTGCAATAAAGAATGTTAAGCAGAAGTATTGGCTGCCCTGAGGTAGAGCTTGTCTCTGTAACCGTGGGGCTGAGATTTTAATATCTATGTGAAGAAGAAGACAAGGTAGATTCTAAGCAAGGCATAGGATCTCACACACTAAATAAAGTTGGATTTTAGAGAATAAGTGAACTAGGAAAAATATCCCACATTGTCAAAGTGAGTCAACAAGGTAGTTTTTCCTACTTTAAGCATAGGCTGAAAAATAAAATTAAGTAAAAATTTTCTAATGAGGTGTCACAATCTCTGGCCTCTCCATTTTGAATGGGGATTTCCAAATGATCCAGGAATTCATTAGCTGTAAAGTCATCCTGAGCTGGTAATACTTTGGGGGTATCTAACAGAAGCAATTGCAAAACTTATTTGAAGGGACACATTCAAAATCTAAGCTATACAATATTCCCAGTGACAACCCCCAAAATATAAAATATTATATAAAATTATATATATTTAAATTTACTACAAGCTACAAAATAGATGAAGAGAAAGAAAATCCAACATGAGAAAGAAAGAGCAAAAACACAAATGGGGGAATACAGATCTTAAAGTACTTTAAACAATCTGATTATCAAATTAAGGCTATAAAATAAGCATGTTATAAGGAAGAAAATTATAATCTTAATAAATGCAGAAAAAGCATTAGAAAAATTTCAATATCTATTCGTGAGCAAATCTGAGCAAAATAGGGATGGATTAAAGGAATATCCTCAACTGATAAAGGGAATACAAAAAACATCATATTTGATGGTAAAATGTTGTACCCTTTCCTTCTGAGATTGGGAATATGACAGGAATTTCCTTTATCTCTGGTTTTATTAAAAAATGTATTGAAGAAACTAGCCAGTGAAATATCAGATGAAAAATATCTAATATCAGTGTAAATATTAGATATTATTTGTAGGGGATATAATTGTATATGTGGAAAATACAAAAGAATCTATAGGTGATTTATTAGATATATTAAATAAGTTAGCAAGATAATTGGATACAAGGTTAACAACTAAAAATCAATTATATTTATATAAATCAGCAACAATTAGGAAGTAAAATAAATACAACATTTAAAATTGCATAAAAGTCATATACCTAGACTTAAATCTAACTGAAGTCCTATGTCTAGAAATATGTAAAATGTAGTTGAGAGAACACCTAAATAAACAGAGAAATATACCATGTTCATGGATTGGAAGACTCAATATTGTAAAGATGTCAATACTCTTCAAATTGATGTATCAAAACTAAGCATTCTTAATAAAAATATTAACAGGCTTAATATCTATATCTATGTGTATGTATGTAATTTGAAATAATCAGAAAATTACAGAAAACTTGCAAATATATTAAAATAAACTTTCTTTCTTAATATTTGAGAGTTAGTTGCTGATCTAATGCCCTACTACTACCAAATACTTTTGTGTATATTTACTACAAAGACATTCTCCTTCACAACCACAATGCTACCACCAGAAGAGGAAACTCATGGATGTGTAAATATCATATAATCCGCAGACCCCATTCAAGTTTCACCAGTTGTCTACTGTCTTTTTTAGAAAACAATCACTCTAGAAACAGATTTTGTAATTAGTTGTTATTTGTCTTTACTCTTGTTCGGTATGGAGCATTTCCTAGTTTCCTTGACTTTCATGACCTTGACACTTTTGAGGATTACAGGTCAATTATTTTGTACAATGTCTCTCAAATTGGATTTGTCTTATGTTTCCTCATGACTAGATTCAGACTGTACATCTTTGGAGGAATATGACAGAAGTGATGCTGGATTCTCATTGAATCCTATCAGATGGTGTGCAATTGCAGTTTGTCCCATTATCAATGATGATTTTTTTTTTTTTTGAGGCAGAGTCTCACTC
>VBSM01003214.1:5355043-5369209 GCA_008086735.1 Cheirogaleus medius
GCCAATTTGATGGAGAGTAGATGTGGAGCCCTTTTTCCATATCTTGTGTTGTTGTTGCTGTAATTTCCTTTGGGGTCTTCTTCATAAATTCTTTGGGCTGATTTCTTAACATTAATTTCTTAATGTTATGAAATAATTTTTGCAGTATAAGTACCAGTTGTTCTTTTGTAGCTCTCATAAAATTCGGCTGAGAAACTATCTGGTCAAGGAGGTTTTTTTTGTTAGAAGATTTTTATTGCTGCTTCAATTTCATTACTTTTATGTTGGTCTGTTTAGGAGTTCTAGTTTTTTCTCACTGAGCCTAGGGAGGTTGTGTGTTTCCAAGAATTTCTCCATTTCCTCAACATTTTCAAGTTTTTGTGCATAGAGATTTTATGGTATTTAGATGATACTTTGTATTTTTGTGGGATCAGTTGTAATATCTCCTTTTTCATTTATGATTGAGCTTATTAGGGTCCTTTCTTTTCTGTTTCTGGTTAATTTAGCTAGAGTTCTATAGATTGTATTTATCTTTTCAAAGAAGCAAACTTTTTGTTTCATTAGTCTTCTGTATAATTCTTTTGTTATTGATTTCATTTACTTCTGCTCTGACCTTAGTTATTTCTTTTCTTCTGCTGGGTTTGGGATTGATTTGCTTTTCCTTTTCTAATTCCTTGAAATGATTCATTAGATTGTGGATTTGTGATCTTTCTGTCTTTTTGACATTATCATTTAAGGACATTTTTCCCCTTAGGACTTGTTTTGCTGAATTCCACAAATTTTGATAATTTGAGTCTCCTTTGTCATTTAGCTCAAAGAATCTTTTGATTTCCATCTTAATTTCCTCCTTGACCCAATAATCATTCAACAGTATGTCGTTTAATTTCCACAAGTTTGTGTAGAATTGTTTCTGTTGGAATTGATTTCTAATTTTATCCCACTGTGATCTGAGAATACATGATATAATTTCTATTTTTTTAAATTTGTTGAGACATGTTTTATGGCCTAGGATGTGATCAGTCTTAAAGAATGATCCATGTACTGATGATAAGAATGTATATTCAGTGGTTTTGGAGTAGAATGTTCTGTAAATGTTTGTTAGGTCCATTTGTTCTAGAGTCCCATTTAAGTCCATTGTTTGTTTATTTTCTGCTTGGAGGATCTGTCATATTCTATCAGTAGCATGTTGAATTCTTTGGCTATTACAATGCTGCTTTTTATCATTTTATTTAGATTAAGTAGGGTTTGCTTTATGAATCTGGGTACACCTGTGTTGGGAGCATAAATATTTAGGATTATTATATCTTCTTGTTGAATTGTTCATTTCACTATATCACATCTGTCTTTGTCTTTACTTTTGTTGAAATCTGTTATTGGATATGAGAATGGCTACACCACTATCTTTTGGTTTCCATTTGCATGGAATATTGTTTTCCCTCCCTTCACCTTGGGTCTCAATGTGTTCTTGTGGGTTAGATATATTTCCTGGAGTCAGCAGATACTTGGCTTGCATTTTTTCAACCATTCAACCAGCCTATGTCTCTGGAGTGGGGAGTTCAGGCTGTTCACATTTATTGAAATAATTTGTAGGTGGGTTAGATTTCTGTTCTTGCTGCGAGTAGAACTTTATTGATTTGTTTTACCTCTTGAGCCATTGTGGTATCTGGGCTCTGACCTTTAGTTTTTGGGTGATTTTACACTGGTGGGTATCTATTGTGCTAATCCCTGTAAAATGCAGTTCTGAGTACTTCCTGCAGGGCAGGTCTGGTCCTGGTGAATTCCCTCAGTTCTTGCTTGTCTGAGAAAGTATTTATTTCTCCCTCATACAAGAAACTTAGTTTTGAAGGATACAGGATTCTGGGTTGCCCATTATTCTATTTGAGAAGACTGAGAATGGGGCCCCAAAACCTTCTAGCCTGTAAAGTCTCAGTTGAGAAGTCTGTTATTAGTCTGATAGGGTTTCCTTTGTAAGTTACCTGCTGCTTTCACCTTACAGCTTGCAGGAGTGCCTCTTTCATGTTTTCTTTGGCCAGTCTGATGAATATGTGTCATGGTGATTGCCTCTTTACGATGCATCTTCCAGGAGTGTTTTGAGCTTCTTATATTTGTATATCTAGATTCTTAGCAAGGTCAGGGAAATTTTCTTCAATTATTCCCTCAAATAGGTTTTTCAACCCTTGTGTATTTTCTTCTCTGTCCCCAGGCATGCCTATGAATCTTATGTTAAGCCTCTTTATGTAATCTCATATTTCTTGTAGTCTTTGTTCATTCCTCTGAATTCTCTATTCTTTCTCTAAGACTGACTTAACTCAAAGATGTTGTCTTGACACTCTGAGGTTCTTTCTTCTGCCTGATCTAGCCTATTCTTAAGTCTTTACACTGTGTTTTGTAATTCCTTGAATAAATTTTTCATTTCCAGAAGTTCTGTTTGATTTTTCTTTAATAATTTAATTTCTTTAGGGAATTTTTCATTAATTTCCTGCATTGTTTTTGTGGTTTCTCTGTGTTGGGTTTCTATTTTCTCTTCTATTTCATTGAGCTTCTATACCATCCATATTCAAAATTCTTCATCTGTCATTTCAATCTTTTCATTTTGGTTGGTATCCATTGGTGAGGAGTTATTGTTTTCTTTTGGGGGTGTCCCTTTACTCTTACTTTTCATGTTTCCAGAATTCTTTCACCGATTCTTTCTCATCTGGCCTCTTGATAAAGAATAGGAGGTGCTAGACCTGGCTGATGGGACTATCTCTGGTTCCCTGAAGACCAATCCCTGACCAACCCAGAGAGATGAATGCTGGCCCTGATTTGCCTATGGGGTGTTCTACCAGGTTTGATGAAACTCTCAGGTTACCTCTGACCTGCCATTTTCTCCTCTTCCCAACAGTATGTTGTGAGTTAGTTTCCCCAGCTTAATCTCTAAAATAGTGGGTGGTACTTTTGTGTATGAATAAGCCGCTTCCCGTTTGCTTGAGTTGGAAGGTGCTATGCTTAGCTATGGGGTTGTTCCCCCATTATTGATTGAAGTTTGCATGGAAGAGCCAGCTGTCAAGATGTTCTTTCATGCCTGTGGTAAGTTCTGGTCCCCAAGGTGGGGACATTAATGCCCCACGCTTTAGGAGGGACCCTGTAGCTCCCAGGTGGTTGCTTGATCTCTACTCCCCCTATAGTGAGAGAATGAGTAAGACAGATTGCCACTGGATTAGGAGAACCGGAGAGACTTTGCAAAGCCTCAGCAGGGCTCAGAGTTTGCTTATCTTGCCACTAGGGGGAGGCACTGGTTTGAAGGTCATGGCAGTCTCTCCAAGCCAGGAATGCTGTTCCTGAGGGAGGGGCCCAGTCCCTTGAGTGCTAAGGCCCTGCTCCAGGCTCTTCGTGCCCTTACTTACTAGTACATTTTCTCTGTGGGTGTCTAGGTATAAGAAAGACAGCACTTGAGTCTCCAGTGGCACTCTCCCATGGGATGTCCCTTTTGAACACTCAAACTCCTTGGGTTCACTGGTTCACCCTGATATTCCTATTTAGCCACTATGCCTGGGCTCCTGGAGGGCGGAAGCACCTCCAGTGTGTTTTGTGTCCTGCTGTTGAATGAAGGTACCTAGGTTGGGAAGGAGAAAACCCCCCTTACCCTTTCCCTGGGTGCTGAGACTCTCTGGGTTTGGTCTGTGCTGCTGCCTTCTCCTCTCTATCTCCTTTCTCAGCTTTGCAGTTTTTCTTGGTGGGGTCCCCCGACGTCTCTGTTGTCTGTTGACCACTAAAACTTTCTCTACACCAGCAGTATGACTGTTTTGTTTTCTTATCATTCATGTGTTCATTGGAGGAGCACTTTTAATTTCCTTCAAGAATTTTTCCTTTTCATTCACAACTTGGCTGTTTGGTACAAGAGGCCTCACTTTTGGCATATCTTGGTTTTATACATTCCTTTCTCACTGAGGTTAATCATTTCAAGCTTTTGATTTAAAGTGAGCGACATGCAACTCTTCTTTTAACTTGAACTCTTAAAGGCCATTGTAAGATTATTAATTGGCCTAATTTCAATATTGTGAAATTGTGTCTCAGGGAATAGGGAGGGACAGAGACAGGGAATGACCAGTCAGTAGGTCAGTAAGAACTCCCAACACTTATCGATTAAATTCACCCTCTTATATAAACATGGTTTGTGGCATCCTAAAACTATTACATTAGTAACATCAAAGATCATCCATTACAGATCACCATAATAGATATAATAATAATGAAAAATTTGGAAATATTGTGACAATCACCAAAATGTGACACAGAGACATGAAGTTAGCACTTACTGTTAGAAAAATGGCACTGATATAGACTTGCTTGATGTAGGGTTGCGTTGCCACAAACCTTCAATTTGTAAAAAACCCCACAATATCTGTGAAGCTCAATAAAGTGACATGCAATAAAATGAGGTGTTTCTGTATATATAAGAATATGAACATACACATACACACACAAAGTTATAGAGAAGGGAAATATATCACAATTTTAACTGCTTATTTTTGGATAGTGGATTAGCTTCTGAATTCTTTAAACTAGCTAATTAGTACTTTTATAACTGGAAGGAACATAAAAATAATTTCCCATTTGTTTACAAGATTGTTTTTCATGCTTTCTAAAGCTGGTCATTCTATTACCTACCCTGGCTACATTATAGATTGTTATAAAGGTAAATATTTTGTAGATGTTAAAGTGTGAAAGACATTAAAATAAAAATCTTTAGAAGAATACCAAGTATTGTTTTTATACGGAATAAAAAGAAACCATAGCTTTGAGCTTATTAAGAGCTTCCTTTTCCCATCATGCTTCCATGATTTTCCTTTAAGCTACTTCTAAATATAAAATGAATAATAGTATATCTACTTTTCTAAATTATCCAATTGACAGTAAAATAGTTCTTCCCACCGTCTTTAAGCTCTGTAAACAAACAACTCACCTTTTTGACCCAGAAGCTTATTAGCATGGTAAGTCTGTCTTTAACGGTTCTGTTAGTTAGAGTTGTAAGTGGAAAGCACACCTCTCGGTTTCTATGTTTGGCTCTATAACTCATGCTGAGTAAGATCTTCACCTTGACACACTTGACTTTTTCTGGAAGCTGAGGGTGATGACAGTCTATATATGGAGAATAACTGAGTGGCCAAGGGTATACTTTTATTTTAAAGAGAACCCTTGGAAGATGATGTAATCCAAAATTTCTGCCATCCCACTCCCCCATCCATCTGAAATTTGTTTCTGTTATTTAATCTGAGAATTCTTGCAGCCCCAACAGTATAAGGCACATTAAAACTTTTTTAAAACAAAATATTTCCTTTTGTTATGGAAATCAGAATGCAAGATTTATCCAATCATTCTTTGGATTGCTGATCCTTTACAACTAACAAGCTGGGATAGACAGTTTGTCAGCCTTTTTGGATGATAAATTGGAAATACTCAAGACCCAGTATTTCAGACATCTGTGCTCCCAGCACTATGAGGCAGTTTGAGAGATCATTTAGCTCACCTTCCTCCTCCTTCCCCAGTGAAATCACTTTCATCACAATCTAATAGCAAAGATAATTTACTCTTGGAAGAAAAAAAATGCAAAGAGGAACAATTTTCTAACTGCCATGCAAGAGTTGGGAAGATCCTTCTTTTTGTTTGTTTTGGTAATTTAATTTCCCAAATATGCACAGTACTCCTTCGGCATTTGGGCATTGAATAAAGGCCCATTTTTTCCAGCTGAATTATCATGTCCCAAGAAGTCAGTTTCTTACTCTGAGCAGTGACAGAGAGCATCCCCATGGATTGCTTCATTTTCAGATGCTAGCCTGGAAGATTGATGATCTTGGCTACCTGTTGCTCATGTGTAGATCTGGCAATATGCTCCCCTGTTTCCTAGTGATAAAAAGATGGAGCTACAGACTCCAGACTACACTTCTTGATGCTGTGGGACCTGAGTTGCCATATGTAAAGAGACAGAGCCTGGGGAAATCTGAGAGGAAGTTTCTGCAGTCTTATCTTCAGTCTGCTGGAAGACAACCAACCTGCATATGCCCTACATTAGTAAAGAAACAGACTTTCAAGCATCAGAAGCTCTATTTCCCACACCATAGCTCTCTGCTACCAGATGTCCCATGCAAATTATAATCCAACATTCAGCAAGTGTGGTTTAATGGACACAGGTGAAATTTTGATCACGTTAAGATGGCATTATGGCTAAAGGGACCCAAGAATGCATGAATCTTGTTTTGTCAATTACCACTTTCACTGTGGGGTTACTGAAGTTACTTCACATACTCCAGGCAAAGAAAATGGCAATCAAAACTGCCACTCCATGAGCTGGTGCATGGTACTCCCAAAGGAGCTGTCTTGTACAGCTAGTTGAAGCAGTCAGCTTAGGCTCCAGGCCTCCCCTAAGCAGACCTCGTTGCCTCCTAATTTCCAATCTCACCATCAGCTGCTGGAGACAAAAACCATCCTGCATACCCAGGTGAGGAAGAGAAGAGACTAAAGGGAGGGAGAAGGTTGGGATTGCTCCTTGCACCTCATTCTTCAAAGTGTGGTCCATATACCAGCAATATCAACATGCAGAAAGTTTGTCAGAAATGCAGAATCTGGGGCCCTGCCTCAGACCTACTAAGTAAGAATCTGCATTTTAAACAAGATCCTCGTGTGATTTCTATGCATGTTCATGTTTGAGAAGCACTGTCCTAGGAGATAGGCTTTGGGTCACCTTACTTGCTCATGGGTATATCTTTACTGTGACTGTGTACACAGTGACCCTGCCCTCTTATAATCAGAAACTCATTTCTACCTCAAATCTGAGTAATCCCATTAGTGCTCTGTACTCTTGGGAAGGAATGAAGAAGGAGCTAGGACAAAAACAGCTGAGACCCGCCCACTGCATGTGGAAAATGCTGCTTCTAAGAAAATTAATTAACTTTCTTTACTGCAGGATTTTCTCAGCATGCTAATGTGCATTGTGATTTTTATAATAATAAGAAAACATAAATATGCAACATTGCCCAAACTTTCAAATTGCAGAACCCTGTTTGGAGGGAACACCTATTAACAATGAATGTTTCACAGAGCACAGTATGGGAAGTGTCAGTCTTAGGGGAATCATGGTTCTTGTTGAAATAGGAAGATTGAAGTGTTCCCTCCCCATCCCAATATGAGATTGAGTTTGATTAATTGCCTGAACTTTGAATTTGTAGATTTTCCAAGGATTAAGATACCAGTAGTGAAATTACATCTTATAAGAGTTAGGAAATAAAGTTAGCACATAAAGCAGAAGTCACATTTTGGTCAATTTTTTTTTGAAAAAACTTTAAAATATTACTACATTACAGACTGAGTCAAGAAGTCCAATACAGCTTGTGTTACCTCTAGCACAGGCACTTGTCACTATTTCTTTAGGTGAGTATTGGATCAGGTATTTGGATGCCATCTAGTTTGAAGAGCATGTGTCTCTATGCACTAGAATTGCACCAGCATGATGAGATGCTCATGCTTTTGGATGTGGGAGGGAGCTAGAATTGATTGAGGAACAGCACATTCATGTCTCCTATCCTGAGTTATGATGAGTGAGTGCATTTAGTGGAATGGCTCATGGAATTATCCATACCACTTAAATAGTTCTGTCTCTTTCTTTCTCTCAGTATATATTATTGAATTTACATACATTAAATTTGCATATGCTGCAATACCTCTGTGTTGTGCATATAATTTCCGAGAGGGTTTTTGCCCTTTCTGGATGACCAGATACCTGGATTCAAGGGACTCACCAGATGGCCTTTCATGAATTTAATGTGGTCCAGACTCTTGTACTTAAAGTCATAATGATTTTAGAATTTTAACAACAGTGATGGTTGCCCTAGTTCATATAGACCGATGAGCTTATGAACCAGAATGCCAATTTATTTTGAGAAATACTGCCGTTGCACGGACCAGAATGCTGATGTCAGCAGATCACTGCAATTATCCTATAGGCAGCCAACATGGTAAGCCAAATTACATTTCCAAAGGCAATTCTAAAATATTCAATGTGAAATGACACTGGACCAAGGTCATTTGCTAAAAGATTCTGGTGGACTAAAGGGTTAAGTCATTTCCCAAGCAGGTGAGTCATTCTGTTGGCTTGTATTTTGCAGAGTCTGTGAGTTCAGCAGTTGGGGAATTGCATGGACCAATGATAGACAAATCACTTTCATGTCCTCCTGAATTCACCTTTCTCCCACACATGCACAAGGAACTGAATTTATGTGAGTCTCCAGGGAGAACATAATAGGGTTCAATGCCTAGCATTATTACTTTTTTTCCTTTGTGTTTCCTTGGTATAAAGAGTGGACGGCCTTTGCCAACCTACTCAGTTCACTTTGTTAGCCAAGTCTGTGAACTAAGCAGGGGAAATTATAGCCTAAGAGCCACTACCTCATAGACACACTGAGATTTTGGATGATATTTTCTTTTAAAGGGTCTCCTTTGACAGAATGGAAGATTGAGCAGTTCAACAGGCTCTCCTTCCTGCCCCACCTTTGAGGGACACACACCAACCCTGTGGACAAAATGATCCTCGGCTATTAAGCAAGCCATATTCCTCTTACCACATAACCCTCCCTTCCTTTCTCCTTTCCCCAGAGAAATGGAACATTGACCATAAAAATATATCTTCATATTCTCATTTCCATCAATTGAGCTAAATGTGCCTTAAGGCGGGAGTTGGCAAATATTTTCTGTAAAGGGCAAGATAGTAAATATTTTTGTCTTTGTTGGCCATGCAGTCTTTGTCAGCTCCTTAGTTCTGCCTTTGAAGTTTAAAGGCAACCATAGACAACATATAAATAAATGAGTGTGGCTGTCTTCTAATAAATTCTATTTTGGGGCATTAAAATTGGAGTTTCATACAATTTTTTGGTGTCATAAAATATTTTTCTTTTGATATTTTTTGACCATTTAAAAATATAAAACCATTCTTAGCTAATGAGCTATGTAAAAAACCGGTGGAGGGCTGTGGTTTGTGATCCTCTAAGAAATTGGCTAGTTTCCCCACCTATATCACTGATTTGTCTTGCTTCTGGTTTGGCGAGAGGAAATAGTTGGACTCATTACTTGCTTCATGTTTTAAACTTGGTATAGGGAGGTGGGATCATTTATCAGTTATAACTATGGACTTTGTAATTAGATACAACTAAGTTCAAATCCTGGTTTTACTTCACTGTAGGGGCAAATTGCATAATGTCTCTGAGCACCAGTTTCCTTGTGCTTCATAAAATTCATAATTCTGTGCCTCGTGGGATTAAATGATATAATGCATGTGAAGTGTTCAACATAGTGTCTACCAGATGTGTTAATATAATATACAGTAACTATAATTATTCTGTTGTTATTGCCATTAGGGAATTTGTGTTTTCCATTTCCAATTCTTTACCTCCTTTTATCTGGGGCAGGTTAGTCTTCTTTCTGAGCCTCAGTTTTGAAATGAGGGGCTTTTGAAACTCTGATCTAAACCCCAGATCTAAGAATGTTTGTGATTCTTTCTGCTTATAATATAATCCCTTGCATCATTCTTGCATTATTAGTGTATTCAAGATAATTGATACTTAAAAGAAAATATGTTCCAAGAGAAGATCTTGGGTTTTTGGAAGGTGGCTCTGCTTGTGAGAAATAGGGTGGGAGAGACATAGGCGTTTTCATAGTGGTGATTTATGTTTAACAGAAGCATTGACTCCTTGCCTCTTCTTCCTGGACTAGTTGACAGTTAACATGAAACAAAATTCTTTTGGATTCCCAGGGGACAGGTGCCATTATCTGAAGAAGAACTTGGCACTCACTGGGCTCCTTGGTACTTCAACCATGATACTGTGATGTTTACGAAACTCAATTTGAAGAGCACAGGTGAAAAAAGACCCATGAAATGAAAAAAAGCCTCCAAAGGCAGCTAAGCGAACTGTGCCATCCAATTATTTCCAATTACAATTGCATTTCTTTCTTTAATGTTTTCTATGCTGATATCCAAGTTGCTAATGAAGCAGGCCCCCGCTTTATGATCCCGATTGTTGCGACTTGCTGGGCTTAATTGCTTTGTCTCCATAACAGACAGACATTCTGAACAATTAGACAATAATAAGGAAGCAAGATGGGGAAACAGCTTAGATTCTTTCATTTTAATTATGCTGATAGTGCACCCTACAGTTCTGAATCAATGCTGAAGTGCTATTTCTGATAGCATTCAATAACATCCAACGAGCTAATAAATTTATATTTCTGATGCAAAAGAACCCCCTCCTCAGTCTCAACCGATTGTTGCTTTATACAGAACAGTAATACTTTCTATGCATGTGGCATGTTTCACCTTCAGCCTCCTTCATAACAGTCTTGTTCTATTAATATATCGCTCCTGTTTTACATACAGGGACAAGGGAGGGTCTAAGTTGGCTCAAGTTTATATAGCATCTTGGGCATCAAGCTGTCCAAATATTTTCCAGAGTGCCTCTTGAAATCTATGTTTGCTTAAATTTCTTTTATAGATGCCAAAAATAAAAATATGGGGTTCAGAGTTCAGTCGGTTCTGAGTATTCAAAAATACAAGGCCCTGCACAATTGGCTTCTTGCCTCACCTCCAACCTTATTGTGTTCCACTACCCTATTTGCCTGCTGTCTCCAGCGACACTAGCTTTGCAGTCCATGAGCAGAGCAAGCTCAGTCTTGCTTGATGGTCATCCTCTGTCTTTGCATGGCTGGTTCCTTTATGTCCTCCAGTCTCAACTCAAATGCCACCTCCTAGGAGAAGCTATGCCTGATCCCTTCATCTACTTTGCTCTACTTCTCACATTCCTCCCCTTCCAATTACTCTCTTTCATTGAATTTAACTTGTTTCCTCCCCAGCACAAGTTGTAACTATATATTTACGTCTCTATTTGTTAATTACCTAGGTGCCATCAGGGCAGGTGTTATTACATGTGTTTTGTCAACTACTGCATAACCAGGAAATTAAAGAGTCCCTGAAACTAGTAGGTGCTCAATAAATATTTGTTGAATGAATGAGTAAATAAATGGATGGATGGATTATTTTTCTTTCCTAGTACATAATCTAGGGGCAGTTGTGGTCCACTGATAACCTCTCCAACCTTCCAGTTGGATCTCTGTAGACTGACCTCCCTTGCAAGTCTGTGGATTGCTTGAGGGCAGAGATTTTGGCCTGTAGATCTCTGTATCCCCGGCATTGTACACATACTCTCTATATGGTTGTAAATTAGCCAATGTTAGTGAAAGATGTGAAACAAAATTCCAAAAGGCATGAATCTTGCAATCTGTGTTTTATATGTGATGACATTGGTTTGTCAAGAAATTGATGTCCTTAAAAATAATGCTGTTTATTCTTATAGGTGGGGAGTGGGAACATAGTCTTACTTTTCTTATAACAATGAAACTCAGAGTAATTTTCTATTTCTTACGTTAGATTAATGATATTTATATGTTTATATATTTATGTTATTATGCTTTTATAAGAAATGCAGTCTCAATGTAGAAGATGCAAAAACTCACAAAATGATCTAAGAAGAAATAAAAACAACCCATATTTCTAAAACCTGGAAAGAACACTGTTAACCTTGTGGTATGTTTCCTCACAGACATTCAAACACACACACATACACACATGCACAGACTATTTAATTCATTACAAATAATGGAAATGAAGTTTAATACCTTTGTGTCCAATTGATAGGCATTTGAATTAATTTTCAGTTTTTTGGTTTATTTTTCTTCTTTATATTGTTAATATGGTGAATTATATTGACTGAGTTTCAAATGTCAAAAACTTTTACATTTCTTATTGTGCAGATCTGCTGTTTATGTATTTTTTCAGCAGTTGTTTGTCTAAATAAGCCATTATTTGATCTTCATTTTAAAAAGATATTTTCACTTAGTAAAGAATTTGAGGTTGCCCATTTTTTTCCAGTACTTAAATGATATCTATCTGTGCTACACTTCGGATATCTTCTAGTCTGTCTTCAATTTCAACTGGTCTTTTCTTTGACTATTTCTATTCTGCTGTTAATCCTATTTAGTTCTATTTTTATTTTGGATATTATATACTTTTTTTTTATCTCTAAAAGTTTATTTTAGACCTTTTCTTTACATCTCCCTCTCTTCATCATGCTCAAATGTTCCTCTTATTTCTTGAACATATAGACAATATTTGTAATAGTTTTATCATCTTTACTAGTTCCATCCTCTCTCTCATTTCTAAGTCTGCTTCTTTAGATTTATTTTACTCCTAATTATGAGTTATATGCTTTTCTACATATGCTTGGAAATATAATTCAAATTTGTTAGTTATATGTTGTAAATTAATAGATTTTATTATTTTTTAAAAATTTGTATTGGATTTTTGCCTGGTTACTTGTAATCAGTTGGATCATTTAGAACATTCCTTTTTAAATTTTTATTTGTTAATTTATTTGTTTATATATATTCATGGGGTACAAGTACAATTTTTCTACAATGATATACTGCACTGTGGTGCAGTTAGGGCCATCAGTGCGTCCATCACTGAAGCAATGCACATTGTACCCACCAAGCAACTTCCCATTAACCATCCCCTCTCCCCAACCCCAACCCTCTGAATCTCCATGGTCCATCATTCCACACACTGCTTCCACGTGCGCACATAATTTAGTTCCCAATTATAAATGAAAACATGCGGCATTTGTCTTTCTGTGTCTGAGTTGTATTCACTTAAGATAATGGCCTCCAGTTGCATCCAGGCTGCTGCAAAAGACAAGATTTCATTCATTTTTATGGCTGAGTAGTACTCCATTATGTATATAATACTAAATGTTCTTTATCTAATCCTTGTTTTTTAGATGCTTAAGTTGATTCCATATCTTTGCTATTGTGAATAGTGCTGCAATAAACATATAAGTGCAGGTATCTTTTTTTTTTGGTATCTTTTTGATATAATGATTTCTTTTCATTTGGGTAGATACCAAGTACTGGGATTGCTGGATCATATGGTAGTTATATTTTTAGTTCTTTGAAAATTCTCCATACAGTTTTCCATAGAGATTATACTAATTTACATTCCTACCAAAAGTGTACACAAATTTGCTTTTCTCGGCATCCTCGCTAGCATCTGTTATTTTTTGTCTTTTTGAACTGATAGCAGTTCCAATTAGTGTAAGATGATATCTGATTGTAATTTTAATTTGTATTTCTCTAATTTGTAACGTTAAGCATTTTTTCATATGTTTGTTAGCAATTTATCTTCTTTTGAAAAATGTCTATTCATGTCCTTAGCCCACTTTTTAATGGAATTATTTGTGTTGTGAATCATATTTATTGATTTGTGTATGTTGAACCATCCTTGCATCCCTGGAATGAAGTCTACTTGGTCATGGTGGATTATTTTTTTTGATGTGCTGTTAAATTCAGTTTGCTAGTACTTTATTGAGAATATTTGCATCTATATTCATAAGGGATATTCGTCTATAGTTTTTTTTTGTTGTGTCCTTTCCTAGCTTTGGTATTAAGGTGACATGGGCTTCATAGAATGAATTGGTGAGGATTCCCTCCTACTCGATGTTATGGAATAATTTCTGCACTATGGGTACCAGGTCGTTTTTTTAGGTTTGGTAAAATTTGACTGTGAATCCATCTTGTCCAGGCTTTTTTTTGTTGGAAGCTTTTTATTGCTGTTTCAGCCACATTGCTTGTTATTGGACTGTTCAGGAGCTCTGTTTCTTCCTGATTGAGTCTTAGGACACTGTGTTTCCAGGAATTTGTTTGTTTCCTCTACATTTTTGAGTTTATGTATGTAGACATTTTCATAGTATTCACGGATGATGTTTTGTGTTTCTGGGGTATCAGTTGTAATACCTCTTTTTAAATTTCTCATTGAGCTTATTTCAGTCCTTTCTCTTCTATTGCTGGTTAATCTTACAGGAGGTCTATCAATTTTGTTTATCTTTTCAAAGAACCAAGTTTTTGTTTCATTGATTTTTTTATATTTTTTTTCCCCATTTTGTTTAGTTCTCCTGTGACCTTAGTTTTTTCTTTTCTTCTGTTGGCTTTGGTTTGATTTGGTCTTCCTTTTCTAGTTCCTTGAGATGTGTCATTAGATTATTGATTTATGATATTTCTATCTTTTTTTATTTCAGCATATTATGGGGGTACAAATGTTAAGGTTACATATAT
>VBSM01003214.1:5369309-5401349 GCA_008086735.1 Cheirogaleus medius
GCCAATGTTTAGAAGAGTATTTCCAATGTTTTCCTCTAGAATTCTAATAGTTTCTCTATGCTACCCAAAGTGACCTGCAGAGTCAATGCAATCCCTATTAAAATACCATCATCATTTTTCACAGACATAGAAAAAATAATTTTACACTTTGTATGGAACCAGAGAAGACCCCGTATAGCAAAATCAATCCTAGGCAATAAAAACAAAATAGGAGGTATCAATTTATCAGACTTCAAACAATACTACAAGGCTATAGTAATTAAAACAGCTTGTAACTGGCACAAGAACAGGGACATTGACCAGTGGAACAGAACTGAGAACCCAGATATAAAACCATCCTCATATAGCCATCTAATCTTCGACAAAGCAGACAAAAATATACACTGGGGAAAAGAATCCTTATTCAATAAATGGTGCTGGGAAAACTGGATAGCCACATGTAGAAGACTGAAACAGGACCCCACACATTTCACCTCTCACAAAAATAAACTCATGCTGGGTAACAAACTTTCTATTTTTTTTGATGTAGGCATTTAAGGCTATAAAATTTCCCTTTAGGTCTGCTTTTGCTGAATCACATAGATTTTGATAGCTTGTGTCCCTATTTGTCATTCAGTTTGAAGATTTTTGATTTCCATCTTTATTATATTGGTGGCCCAAGAATCATTCTACTGCAGTTCATTTAATTTCCATGACTTTGTATAGAATTGATTGGTTCTCTTGGAGTTGATCTCTCATTTTATTCCACTGTCTTCTGAGAGTATACATGGTATGATTTCTATTTTTTTGATTTTTTGGAGACATGTTTTATGTCCTAAGATATGATCAGTGTTGGAGAATGTTCCATGTGCTGATGAGAAGAATGTGTATTCAGTAGTTTTTGAGTAAAATGTTCTGTAAATGTCTGTTAGGCCCATTTGTTCTAGAGTCCCATTTAAGTTCAATGTTTATTTATTGTCTGCTGGGATGACCTCTCCAGTTCTTTCAGTGGGGTGTTGAATCCCCAGCTATTGCAATGCTGCTGTTTATCCTTTTACTTAGGTCTAGTAGGATTTTCTTTGTGAATCTGGGTGCTCCTGTGTTAGATGCATACATATTTAGGATTGTTTGAATTGATCCCTTTACCACTATACAATGACCATCTTTGTCTTTCTTTACTATTATTGATTTAAAGTCAATTTTATCTGATATGAGAATGGCTATATCATCTTTCTTTTGATTTTCATTTTCATGAAATATTTTTTTCCATCCCTTCACCTTCAGTTTGTATGAGTCCTTGAAAGTTAGGTGTTTTTTTTCTGGAGACAGCAGATATTTGAGTTGTAGTTTTTCATCCATTCAGCCAGCCTATGTCTCTTGAGTGGGTCATTAAAACTGTTAAGAATGTATATTCTGTAGTTGTTGGGTGGGATGTTCTGTAAACATTTCTTAAGTCCATTTTGTCTGAAGTCCAATTAAATCCAGTGTTTCTTTGTTGATTTTCTGTCTTGATAGGTCTATCTAGTGCCATGAGTGAGGTATTGAAGTCCATGCTATTATCATATTGCTGTCTATGTGTTTCACTTGATCTAGTAATATTTGTTTTGTGAACCTGGGTTCTCTGATGTTGGATGCATTTATTTTTAGGATCATTATATTCTCTTGCTGAATTGATCCCTTAAATATTATATAATGACCTTCTTTTTACTGTTTTTGATTTAAAGTCTGTTTCATCTGTTATAAGTATAGCTACTCATGCTTGCTAGCTTTTGGTTTTCATTTGTATGGAATAACTTTTTCTACCCCTTTACTTTCAGTCTATGTGTAGTCTTATGGGTAAGGTGAGTGGTTTGTAAGTAGCATATTGTTGAACTATGTTTTTTAAAATCCATTCTACCAATCTATCTTTTGAGTGGAATATTTAATCCATTTTGTTCAAGGCTAATATTGATATATGAGGCTTTGTTCTTTCATATTGTTAGTTGATTTCTAGTTGTTTTATAATTTCATTATTTTTTCTTACTCCCTGTCTTTTTATCTTTGTGGTTTACTGAACTTCTGTCATGTTGCCATTTAATTCTTTTCTCTTCCTCCTTGTGTGATTCTTTTGTAAGACTTGTGAGTTTTATATTTTCTTGTGTTTTCGTGATGGTAAATATTGACCCCTCATTTCCACTTTTAAGACATCTTTGAGCACTTCCTATAGGGTTGGTCTAGTAGTGATGAATTCCTTCAGCATTTCTATGTCTGGGAAATACTTTATTTCTTCTTCTTTTATGAAGCTTATTCTGGTAGAATATAAAATTCTTGGCTGAGAGTTGTTTTCTTTCAGTACTTTGAAGATTCCATCCTATTCTCTTTTGGTCTGTAAGGTTTCTGCTGAGAGATCTGTTGTTAGTCTGATTGGTTTTCCTTTATAGGTGACTAGATGCTTTTCTCTTATTAATATTAAAATTCTCTCTTTCACTTTGACCTTGGTCATTCTGATTATAATGTGCCATGGTGAAGTCCTTTTTGCAATGTATTTGCTTGCAGATTGTTGGGCCTTCTGTGTCTGGATGTCTAACTCTCTTGCTAGTCCTAGAAAATTTTCATCAATCATTTCCTTAAATAAGTTTTGTAAACTTTTTTATCTTTTTACCCCTTGGGAATACTGATAATTTGTAAGTTCAGTTGCTTTACGCAGTCCCAGAAGTCTTGAAGGCTTTGGTCATTGATTTTTATTCTCTTTTCTTTATTTTTGTGTAGCTGGATTATTTTAAAAGACCTGTCTTCAAGACTGAAATTCTTTCCCCTGCTTGATTTAGTCTATTCTTAAAGGCTTTCAATGTGTTTTATATATCTTGCATTGAATTTTTCAGCTCCAGAATTTTTTGTTCTTTTTTTAATGATATCTATCTGCTTGGTAAATTTCTCTTTCACATCCTGAATTGATTTTATGATTTATTTGTATTGGTTTTCATATTTCTTTTCCATCTCATTGAGCTTTCTAGAATCGATATTTGGAATTCTTTATCTGGCATTATGAGAATTTTCTTTTGAGATCTGTTGCTAAACAACTGTGTTGACCCTTTGGTGGTGTCATATTTCATTGCTTTTTCATGTTTCTTTTGTCCTCCCATTGATATCTGCATGTCTGTTGTAGCAATTGCTTGTTCTGATTTTTTGAAATTGCTTTTGAAGGGGAATTTTTTTCCCTGAAGATATATTTATGTTGTTGGTTGATTAGGACACTTGGGCTTCAATTTTGGGTGTCTACAGTAGTGTGATCTTTGTATGGTTTCTTAGGTAGTACATAGGGTCAGTGGTATCTGTGATTTCCTTAGTAGCATAGGGAACAATTTTTAGTTGAGTCTGTGGTGAAGTTTTGCTGGGGACTTAAACACCAGCTGAACCAGTCTTTGGGCCCCAGTTGTGGAAGCAGTGGGCTGGGTGTGTCTGATTTTAGGTACCATAGCAGCTTATGCTGGTAGCAGTATTTGTTTGTCCTAGAGGGCCAATTCTTGGGTCTTTAGGTAGCTTGCTCATAAGCCAGTAGTTGTAGCAGAGGGCTGTGTGTGTGTGTGTGTGGGGGGGGTCCCAGGCCCCTGGGAACCTGGTGTGATGTGGGAGGGGGCAGTAGCAGTGTGGAGCCACCCACCAGGACCCACATAGACCACATTGGTGTTACTGGTAGCTGCAATGGATTGGGCAAGCTATTCCCCAGTGCCCCAGCTGCCTGATACAGGGTAGTTGATATTGTCCAAATTATGCTTAGGAGAGCTTGGTCTCCCCTCTTCCTTCCCAGCCAGGTGGCAGCTGTAGCCATGTCACCCTGATCTTGGCGCAAAGGTGGGGCACAGTCCAGTGATAAACTCTTAAAATGGCACTGGGTGTGGTTTGCCATCACAGAGGGCAGAGCTGCTTCCAGGCAAGCACCATTGGCATGAAACTCTGGGGAGTGCTGTCTGCTCACATCTCAGTCTCATAGGAGCCATAACAAGGCAGTGAGAATTGTCCCAGGTATGTGTAGGAGAGCTTGGGCTTCCCTGTCCCTCCTCAGCTGGGCGGGGCTGCAGCTGTGTCAGCCCAAACTCAGCCCAAGGGCGGGGTGCTATCCAGCTTTAAACTCCCCAAATGGCACCTTGGGCCTGTGACTAGAGAGGGTGGGGCCCCTTCCAGGCAAACATCATGGGCAAGATGCTGGGGGGAGTGCCATCTGCTTATGTCTCAGCTCACCATAGCCTGGAGCAGAGCAGTGGGAATTCTCCTGGGGGGGGGGCGGGTGCAGGAGAGCTGGGGCTTCCCCTTCCCTCCTCATCTGCGCAGGGCTGCAACTGTGTCAGCTCAGATTCAGCCTGAGCATGGGGCACTGTCTGGCTTCAAACTCCCCAAATGGTTCCCTGGGCCTGTGACCAGAGAGGGCAGGGCCCTAACTTTTGGTTGGTCCTATGGGTCATTGAATTTTAGACCAAGAGAACTTCCAGTTAGTTAGAGACAATTTATTTCAAGCCCTTTAATGTGCAGATTAAGGAACTGAGACTCAGCATCATGGTAAGGGTGGTGGCATGAGAGGTGACTCACTCCAACCTGCAACTAAATAATCAAAGAGCTGGGACAAGGGCTCTCATCTCCTAAACTCCCCATTTGGTGCTGTCAACCAATTAATCAGAATATATGTTTTGTGAGCATAATATTGATTTGATTGGTAACTACCATGTAAACATGAAATAATAATAATGAACTGAAATATTGTGGAAAGAGCCTTAATTTAAAAATGTATGAGAAGCTTCACGGAGTAACGTAAACAAGCCAAGTCAATCAAACTTGTTCTGCTAATTTAAAAGAGTAATTTGTATGGACTTGCTAAAATATCCTTGCTTGTAAAAATCTTTTGGAGAAATAAATGTTAAGAGTATCTAAACATTAGGATGAAGATCTGAGTGAGGTAAAAGTATGGGTGATTTTTATTTTCTTCTTGTCTCGCTTAGACATTTTCTAAAATGTTGACAGTAGTGTGACATATTTAATATGATAAGAAAAAAGTTACTCGTTTTCAAAATTATGCAAATGGCATTAGAGAACCCACGTACAGAGAACAAAGCAAGAAGACCATAATGTAGGGCCTAATTATATCAAAGAAGTGTGTAATATCCTCCCTGAATTCCCTGGGAGAGACATATGTGATTACTCGCGTGTCTTTTAGAAATGAAAACTGATTTTTCTCATGATCTTGTTTGAGGTTAAAATATGCCTATTGGTTTATGTTTTAAAATGCACGGTATGAACGAAGTTCTTGAAGGTGAAGCCTTCTTCGTGCCAGAGATACTCAGTTTAGATTGGGGAACCTGTCAGAAGTAATCATTTTAAAACAAAATCATAACATGATATGGTAATTCCATGCAAATTTTAAAGTTGGTAGAAGTGGTGAGGTTGACTTGTTTATTTCTTATGTCACCCAGAGAAATGTCAGCTCAGAGTGTTCCTGAAACCTTGGATTGGAAAGAACATCGAAGCACTCAGGAATATATTTGTGATTTTAGGGCTTGTGCTGGTGATTGCTCTCTGGGATCAATAGTTGAATGATCTTTAGTGCTGTTTTGATAGGGAAAGATAAAGGTGTGTTATTGTTGTCAATACATAGTGTTCTTACTGAGTCTGGACGTGGTGTCTGAGAGGGTCATTTGGGTCAGGTATTGAGTTGCGGACAAAAGAAAAAGCCTCATTTTCAAAGGAATTTTAGATAAGGATACTACCCATCATTTCTCCCCTTGATAAGGTTGCAACCAGCATAAATAAACCAGCATATGTGAACCTCCCCTTGAACCTTTCCCAGGGATTGCCATTGCCGTGTGGAAGAAAACTCTGGAAGGCAAATTGTAAGTGAAGCAACAGTACAGAAATAACTGCGATGGAGGGTTGACTACAGTCTTGGAAACACAAAGTGTGAAAAATGGTGAGATTAATTTAACCAATGGGATCTGGGGAGACTTTTCCAGTTGGTGAAAGTTGAGGTGGACTTAGGTGGATGAATAGGACTTTTACAGGTTGAAATATGGATCATGTGGGCAGAGGAACTGCATCTAGTTTGCCTATTTGACCTTCTGGTTTCTGGCCCAAACTGACTTCGCACTGAAGCCATTTCCTTCACAAGCAGGCATCATTCTCTGACTTCTGTTGTGGGTCCTGCATTCTTCAAAGTGTGTTTAAAGTATCCAGTGCTTCATTTTCTCTCCTGTCTGCTAGCGCAATTCTACTTGGCTTTGCACTTTGCTTCTACATTGCAGGGTATGTTATTTGACTTGCTTATCTTTCATCCACCATTTCAGATATTCTACACAGCCATCCCTAGCTCTTTTCCAACCCTGCTCTCTGAAGACTTTCTTCTTTGCCTCTATAACTTTACTCTCCTTTTTTCTTGTTCAGAGTTATTCTGTTACTATTATCTTCTTTAAAATGTTTCTTTGTTCATGATTGCCTCCCTAACTTGACTGTGAATCTAACCCTCTAGGATGTTAATTGTTATTTTTTGGAGCATTCTGCAGACTTCTGTCCTGATGCATGGACATGTGGCTCAGCTTTGCAGAATGTTATTCATGACACCAAAGTCCTCTATGCATTTATGTGATGCTCATAGGTTTTATTTGTTCTTTTTAAAACATGACTCTGCATTGGGAGGAGGAGGGAGAGGTATGTTTTTTTGTTTGTTTTTGTTTTTCTAAATTATTCAAATTGCAGTAAGCTTCTTTTTAAGGTCTCTGAGAGTTACATTAGGAACATCATGTGCAAAATTGACAGCTGTCCAAGGCCCTGCTGGACTGGAATGGCTCTCCCTGCCAGCTTGGTCTGGCCTTCCCCAAGCAGGTGCATGGCTGAGCCTTGGTAGAAGAAGCACAGACCCTTCCACCCAGCACTGGGCCGTGTGTCCCTGGGCAGCTGCTGGCACCTTCATAGTAGAGGACTTGGGCCTTCAGGGGCCACCTGTGCCTGGACACCCTCCCCAGCACCCAGCCATCAGGAAGGGCTGAAACACAGGTTTGGTCACCTCCTCCCAAGAAGGGCTGAGAATGACTGTGCAGAAGGTGTGGGTGTTCCCCTGCCTACCTCCTGTCACGCCGAATCCTGGTCCATGCTGCAGCCCAGCACTTCCATGTTACTGCGGATGCCCATGATCATGCTGTTCCACTTGCCCCCTTCATCCCCCTCGGAGGGTACCAACAAGTTGTTGGACCTGCCCACACTCCTGTTCCCATTGGTGGTGGAGCCAGATGCGGTGCTCAGGGTCCACTGGTGCCTGCCCAAGCCGTCGGTGATGATGCCGCAGCCGTCTGTCATGCCACTGGTCTCCAGGAAGTTCTCCCAGAAAATAAAATAAAATAAAATAAATGAAAAAGGAAAGGGGCTCCCACCAGGCAGCAGGAAGGTGTGCTGTCCCCCTAGACCTGCTGCAGGTTGATGCAGAACTTGTGGAGGGAGGCCCGGTTCCAGTTCTCTCGCAGCAGCGCCGGGAACTACCGCGTCTCTTGCGACGACAGCCTGGAGCACAGCGTCAGCATGTAGTCCTACGGCAGCTTGGTGGCGCTGGCACTCAGCTCACTCTCACTGACCGTCTTGCCATGGGACAACACCTGTGTGCAGGAGGACAGGGGCGACAATCCACCTACAGCCACAGAGTCAGAGAAGGAGAAAGTGCTGGCTTTTGCTTGTAGGTCTACTTAATGTCGCATTTTGTAGACAAGTCATCGTGTGCAGGGACAGGTAGGGGGGTCTGGGTGGAGGCCTTGTCAAATATCGCTCTGTCCAGAAAACCGTTGGTAGGCTCCATGTAAATAACCTGGAAGACCTGGCCCAGCAGGCAGCAAAACTCCTCTGCAGTGACCTTCCTTTCTGTAGTCAGGGTGACCAAGCAGCTGCCTCCATCAGCCCCACTGCCCTTTCTGACAGGGAGCTGAGCTGAGGCCTCATGCAGACTCTGGAACTTTCCACATGCAGACTCTGGCTGGGGGAGATGCCCAGGGCCTGGGCTGTCTTCAGGACCACCAGGTGTGCGGCATCATCCCGGATATGGGAGATGGCGGCATTGTTGCGGATGAGCACCCTAAGAATGATGTCATGGACAGACAGGCTGAGCACAGCGTCATGCTCCTAAGTCAAGTGCCCAGGAAGCTGGTGGGCTCTCTTTCTGTTGTCTGGGGAATGCAGGATTTCAGTCCTATTGGAGGGATTCAGGTATCCTGGGATGGACACTAACTGATGTGAATACTTCCTGCCCTTCTTGCCCTCCTTCTCCATGTTGCTGCGTACAGCCCGTGTGGCCCCCAGCCCAGCCAGCCCACCCCGGGAGCCCCACTGCCGGAGGCCCCTGCAAGAATCCCTCTGGCCCTGCACTCCCAGAGCCACCTGCACGCCTGGCCCCTCAGTCTCTGCCCTGACAGAGCTCCGCACCCACACTCACGTTTTCACTGTTTTGTTTATTTTTGTTTTTTTTGAGATAAGGTCTCGCCCTGTCACCCAGGCAGTGCAGTGATATCATCATAGCTCATTGCAGCCTCATATTCCTGGGTTCAAGTGATCCCTCCCACCTCAGCTTTTCAAGTAGCTAGGACTACAGGTTTACAGACCACACTTGGCTAATTTTTATATTTTTTGCAGAGACAGAGTCTTGCTATTTTATTTCCCAGGCTGGTCTTGAACTCCTGGCCCAAAGCGATCTTCCTGCCTTGGCTTCCCAAAGTGCTGGGATTACAGGCATGAGGCACTGCACCTGGCCTGTTTTGTGTTTTGAACAAGGCAAGACTGATTCATCACTAGTTTTTGGATCATGACAACACATAATCAGTGAATTTCTGTCTTTAAAATATCAATTTCAGACCACGGAATATTTCTTAAAATTGTGGAAGTTTAAGATTTTAAAAATAAATGGTGGCTATGGTTTTGTTTTTTAATTTTGGAAAGAGTAGCAATTTTCTCTTTAAAAATTAACATTTGTAGCTCTGATGCTGTTAGGCCAGATTTTGAAGACAATTTGTGTAACCTGAGATTTCAGTTTAAAGATCTGGAGGCTAGATGCAGTGGCACGTGCTTGTAGCCCCAGCTATTTGGAAGGCTGAGGCAGGAGGATCGATTGCTTGAGCCCAAGAGTTCCAGGCTGTAGTGTGCTATGATTGCCCCTGTGGATAGCCACTGCACTCCAGCCTGGGAAACATAGCAAGACCCATCTTTAGAAAAAAAGATGCTAGTGGTAGCATAGTTGTCCCCGAAAGGAAGACTATAAGAAAGAAGTGCTACACATCATATCACATTGCTAGAAGACCAAATCCCGAAGAACCAAAAATACCAATCTTAAAATGTGGCTTCACAAACTATGATAATAAAATAAAGAATCACATAGCCATGGCCCTGACTGGAAACACGTAAAATGATGTGTCTTCATGTTTGAAGGAATTGTGTGCTATTTCAAAATAAATAATATAAGAGCCTGTAAGTGCCTTTACTTAACCTTTTAAAGGAAAAGGAGAACTTTTAGGCAAGGCAAAGAACAAGACATCCTATTTTTCTCCTTTTTTTAAGAAAGAAAAATTCATTTCTAATTAATTCAAGTGTGGTCTGAGTTCACATTACTTTCTTTCTCTGCAACTTTGCCTTTGAGCTGCTGCATGAGAAGTTTGTTGTGGTCTTCTCTACCTATTCTTAAGGGTAGTCAGCGAGCCTGGGACTAACAGTTTTCCCCAGCATGAGGTACAGGATGGAATGTGTACAGGACAGAATGTCAAGTGTGCTTCCTGGGCTGTTGATTACCTGAGTTTCTGGTTGTAGAAAGAGTATACTGAAATCACAAACTGTGTTAGCATTCTGGAAATGCTAGAGAGCTGCACTATGGCTTGTTTTGAAATTCATGGCAGTATAACCAACTGGGATCTGAACAGAATCTCACTCACTGCATCGCTGGCTGGGCTGGCTCAGCCAAAGCTACACGATTGGGTCTCAGGTGATATCAGAGACAGGAGGTCTTCAACCCAGTGCAATGGGCAAAACCTATCACCGGGAGTTCAGAGACATGAGTTAAAGTCTTGACACTATTGGTAGCATGATTAGTAGCCACTATTAGTAACACTATTAGTAACACTATTAGTAGCACAATGCAAATGGGTAAGTTATCTAACCAATCTGGGCCTCAGCTTCATCACTAGTGATCTGGGGTTTATTAATGATCCTAATCTCAAAGAATTGTTAAGAAGATCAAATTTACAATCTGTAATGTGATATAGTAGCCATAAGCACAGATTTTAAGGTCAAATCCTTATTTATTTAGTCAACAAATATTGTCACCTATTATGTGCTAGGCACTCTGTTATGCGGTGATTAAAAGAACCCCTCAGAGAATTCACGGCATGATGCAAGAGACAGAAAGTAAACACTTAAACAGGCAAGTAGATGTATTATTCCAACATTTGTGAGGGCTGTGTAGAAAAGAACAAGGTTTGCTGAGAAAATATTGGGTAGGAGAAACCTACTTTAGATTGGATGGTCTGGGAGGGTTAGAGAGGTAGTCTGGCTCTGCCTCTTTCTAAGTATGTGAAACTTGGGCTTATCAAAACTTATTTTAAAATTGGTTAGGGAATGGCTGTGAAACTCAGAAGAAAATATATGGGAAGGAGCACATATCTCAGTCTATCAATTCATATATGCAAGAGACGTAACCTTCTCTGTTTTTTCATAAGCGAATTTACCTTGTTTTTTGCACTCCTGTTGTGCTGGGGACCAAGGCTAAGGGAATTTACTTTGTGTTTTGTGCCTGGAGGCAAAAGGGGTAAAGTTTAATCTCAGTGAATTTGGGATCTCTATCCCTTCCATGGGGTTAATAATAAGCCATTACTGGAGCATTTATGGAGCACTGGGGCATTCATAAGGTGTTGGGGTGTATCCTCAGCATCCAACCACTGCTGGGATGTCGTGTGCACCTTCTGATCCTGAGTTCCACCTCTCTTCCTACCACACCATCTCTTTAGGGCCACACACTCACTGGATCATGTTGCTGTGGCTTTGAGGTACATGTTGGTACAGGGAGTGGGCACTCGACTCCTTCAGCACCACTGGGGACTTTGGGAAACTCTGCTTCCATGTTTCTGAATCCCCTAATCCTGTCCTGTATCCAGTGTCCTGCCTGCAGGGGTTCTGCCTGGCTCAGGTGAGGGAGGGAGGAAGCAGAGACAAAGTAGGGAGCCTTAGAGACCATGCGTGTCGAAGCTCCCATGGCTTCTTTTCATCATGTTCATCAACACTGCTCTCAGGGTACAGGGAAGATTTTGCTCTTATTCATCTCATAGTCTTCTAAATCTTTACTATATGAGCAGCCTAGGCTTTTAACATTTAAGAACCAAAAGATAAGAACATTTTTCTGTTCTGCTGACCACCCTCTGTGGCAATGAATGCTCCTGTCATTTGGGAGGCATTACTTGCCTGACAGCCATTTTCCATTCTTCCTGCTAGCAGAGCCCTGATTTTCTTTTTGGGGATCTACCTGTGACCTCCAATGACTCAGAGCCTAAGCCAAGTCTAAGTCAATCATGGTCCCAATCCCTTTGCCAGTGATTGGTTTGGGTGTAGACAGGTGATGCCATCCTAGCCAATGACATGCAAAAGAACATCTGTTGGAGGAATCTGGGAAAGGTATCCTTCTTAAAGATGAAAAGAGTCCTTAATGATGCTAATGAGCCACTGGGTTAATTAACTCTAGAGCTGTTGTAACTACAGACTTGTTAAAATTAATTAATATGTATACGAGGTGATAAATACCTACTGTTTAAGTTGGGCTAGTTAGGGTTTTCTGTTCTTTGGAGTCAAAAGCAATCAATAAAGTGGGAAGGGCAAAGTTTACAAGAAAATGCAGGGAAAGAAATCTGCTAATATCCCCTCTGCTAATAGCATTTACAGCCAGTCAGGGAGAAAAGGACCTGGGAAAAGAGGGACCAGATCTAGTAAATGGACAGAAACAACAGGGTTCACTCACCAAGAAAGCCTGTTCTCCAAGACCAGAGTACTAATGGCACTCTTTGGCCCATGACTGCTGACCCATATGTGGTCCATCTGCATTTTCTCTTCTCTCTCTCTAGTTTCTCATTTATTCAAATATTTATTAGTAGTGGTAGACAACATGGGTTGGAGGATATACATTATGTATACCTTTTATTCCTGTACTCTACACCAGGTTCATGGAAGGCATCACTGACCTATCCTAGCACAATTATTCTGTTGAAACTAGATATTTCAGAGTGCATTCAAGGAAGTTACTAGCAATGGATTGGAGTTGACAAAAGAAAAAAATATATAATTAGCTTCCTTGACCTAATCAATCTAGAGCCATGATCAGAAATAAGACTGAGATCCAAGGTAACAGAAGGCAGGCAAAATGGGAAGCTTGACATTGCACTGTGCAACTAAAGGAAATATAATTGATGCAGAGAATGGCATGCCTCAGACCCTCTGAACTTAGCTGATAAGGCTCTCAATCTTCCAGAGCTGAGCTACCAAGCCACTGAGGTGTTTAGTAAAAACAAACTGTATTCATACCTTGAGTCCTTTTGTATTTTCATTGAGAAGTGAAAGAATGAATAGAAACCTTTGTTCCTCCCTAGACACAGATTTGCTGCAGCAGTCAGAAGCGCTGGAACATGATTACATTCCTTTATTTCTCTCTACCACGGCATGTTTGGATTTACCAATATCTTGCTTTGCAAACAGCAGGGTCACAGCATGGCAATCACTCTTGGCTGTATCTGGAGAGAACATTTTTACAAGTAGCAGACTCCTGCCACAATGAAGCCCACACAGGAGCAGGGTTCTGACATGTCAATGGTCTTTTGCTCATTTGGCCAGAGCACCCTGGAGAGGTGAATGCATTCTTTCTGGACTCTCACTTGCCTGCCAAGGGCCTGCACAGAGAAACAAGGGCATTCCATGGTCAGGGATTCACACTCTGGCTGGTGAGTACAGCTATCTATTTCTCCATTCCTATACTGCTGAAATATTGGAGAGCGAGTATAGGAACCAGAGGTGATGCCTTGGGGCTCAAAGCAGGTCCCATTTCTGTGCCTCCATTCTCCCTGGACTGTCTCGAAGGAGCCTCAACTTCACCTTGAGAAGCACCATCCAGACCTGTGCTGGTACAGTTTTAGAGGTGTCTGTAGCCTCTCTGCCCTTGTTTTGATCACACTTCTCCAGCTTCTTTTTGTACTTGTGACCTCATGTCCAGATTTAGAGAGTTCCTTGCATTGTTTTTGGATGTTGGAGGTGAGTGGGCGAGGGTGGACACTCTGCTTGGAGCATCTGTGGATGAATTGCACATGGCCATCATGAGTTCTTTGTCAGGAGCATCCGGAGATATTCTGTGTCTCCAAGACTCCCATGGGACACAATTGGTCTAAAAGACAGTGTTTCAGCAGGTAGGCATTTGAAGTCTGCATTCTTATTCTTATATACTCCCTATTTTAACTCTTTAGGCAGAGCTGGCTTCTGACATAGAATGAAAAGGTGTGTGCAAAGTAACCCTCCTTTTCTTCATCTGGAAATATACCTGCTATAGATCTGTCAACCTGTATAAAAGTCTCCACAGTGAGACCTCACTGCTTTGGGTAAATGTAGTTCCTTTGGAAATAGAACTGCAGAAGTGATAAGGAAGAAGCCCTGTGATCACATGATCCTGCCTTTTCCACTAATGTATTGTGAGGTCTTGGGCACTTCATTTCCTATTATTTGGGCTTCCATTTCTTCACATGCAGAAGGTGGGAGCTGATTTCTAAGTTCTCTGCCAGCTTGGCATTCAATCACTATGTAGTTCCGTCTGTGCTCAAGGCTTGTTCCCTTCACAAAGCCTTGTCTAACCATTCTACCTCTCAGTGATCTTTTCTCTGAGTCTGTACCATGTCATCCAGTCCTTGGTGGTTTGTATGATCTTGTATTACTTTCTATGTTTTCATAGTAAGTAGCGTTGCTTGAACACAGTGATAAACTCTTTGGGGGCAGGGAATATATCTTCTATGCCTATTAAAATATCACTGCATATTAACAGTTCTGGGCTTATAAAGGTACTTGTCTGATATTGTTTACTTAGTCCAGATTACTATTTCACAAGAAGGCCGTAAGACTCTAATAACTCTGAATCTCTTCCAAGATAAACATGGTCAAGTCTCAGTTTTCCAAGATAATAACAATTGGCTAAATCTTCGAGTCAATAGCCCTTGACCGTCTCTAAAGAATTTTCACATTTATTATCTCATTTCAACCTCTCAAAATCTTGTGAAGTAGGTAGATGGTGCCAGCATGGTTATCACTAATTTTTAGATGAGAAAATTTGGATTCTATCTATTTAATAACATATAGTTATTTATCAACAGATCTGGGTCTGGCACCCAGGTAGGCTGGCTCCAAGTTCAATGTTATTTCTGTTATTTTATGCTGTGAATGCCCTGGTGTTTCTTTTGAGTGATAAAGGCCAGTTATATGGATGGAAAAAGAAGAGCTGTGGATGGGAGAGGAAGCAATATGGATTTAGGGTTAAGGACTCAGGACTGGACTCTTAGTGCTGATGTGGGATTAAATCTCCAATCTAGACATCACCAATTGCTAGCTGTGTGACCTTGCACAATTTAATTAAATCATCCGGTCCTGAGTTTCCTGTTGTTAAAATGAAGATTGCAGTAACACCTACTCCAAAGAAGTCTTGAGGATTAAATAATGCACGTGAGTGACTTAAATGGCCTGGTGCGTATTGGAACTTCATAACTATTAACTACTGTGAGCATTACTACATGACATTAGATCAGTAGGCGGAACAGCCTTGCATAATTACATTTGTGAAAGAGACTGGTTCTTCTCTTGCCATCAATATATATTTTTTTAATTTTCATTTTTTCAAAAAGCAATGTTACTACACTTGGCCACTGCAAGCCACCACAAGCCAGTTATTCCTGTGGCGACTTTTCTCACATCTCCTGCTTAAATCCCCAAATGTCAGAATGATGATGAGGCTCTGCTTTCAGGGTCTGGATTCGTACTGAAAATCAAGATCAAGTGAATTTCTTCCCTTCTGCTCCAAGGGAGGTTTCTGTACTCCCTGAACATGCCTTAGGACACCTGTACTACTGTTTGACAGGTGTACTGTCTGATATTATTTATTCTTTGAATTATCTTGAATTGGCTCAATCAGGCTCTTATGGAGCTGCTCTTACTGATGAGCATAACTGACTATGAAAAACAGATTCACAGAAGTCAGGAGAAATGAGGGAGGGTATTCCTGGTGGATTTATCCCTAGACTTTTCTGTCCCAGTGCTTCCCAAACTGTCTGTAGTGAAGGACTAGGTTTTATGTTTGTTTTTAAATTTCCAATCTGTTGTAGACTGATACTTTTGCAAAATATGATAAAAATACTGCAGCAATGTTAACTTGCTGTGAAAGTTTCTAGATGCTTACTCTGTTTCTGTTTTGATGATTGCAAATCAGTTCATAGATTACACTTGGGGTAGCCCTGGTCTAGCCAGACTCCTTCCAAACTAACCTCACCATGATCTCAGAATGCTCCCCAAACTGGATGCAAGATCGGTTTGCAGCGGAGTTTTTGAGAAGAAAGTGCTTTGCTAGTCTATGTAGCTTTTTAAAAGTCCTCCTGAGATGCTTCTTTTCTGATAAAGCATTTGTGCTTGGGCTTGGGAATTTAATTACCTGATAGTAAAATAAAATATTATAGTCCATTAATGTAGTACAATTCATCTGGCAAAATCTCTAATAAGTACGAGGTGGAAGATGAAGATGAGGACTCAGAGTTGGATTAGACTGTGGTAATTTTCTGAACAATGAGCTGCCCTGGAAAACATCAGGCTTGATCACATAGTCTATAAGTTGGAAAGTGGAGGTGATAAGACAAGAAATTAGTGAAATGAAGGGAGAACCATTAATGAGAAGCCAGGTGGATTGGGGAACCTGAGCCAAGGTTGCCAGACTAATAGATTTTATTTCCTATAATTTTCTGTTTCTTTTTATCCTTTTACTTCATTAGTGTCCTCTTTCTGTCCTGGAGGTTTATCTTCCTGGATCATTTCATACATTCCTCCTGTCCTTTATTCTCCAAAATTTTTCTTCCTCTTCTGTCAAAACTCACGTGCCCTGTATTCCACTCCTTCAGTATTGTGCAACTAATCTCATAAATCATCCAAGACTGAGTGGTTCAACAGGTGATCTCTCAAAGATAATTTTTTTTTTCATTCTAAAGAAAGCTTTAAGTGTAAAGTAGTGAGTAATAGGTGCCTCTCAGGCTTCACCTCAGCAGGGAAAATGATATTTGTAGAGGATGTCTTCCTGCTAGGCAAAGTTGATCAGAAGAGCTTTCCTATAAAAAGAAAGAAAGGAAAGAATAATTATTTCCATCATTAAAAAATAAATAATACAATTTTCTTATCAAAAACTTTGTACATAATACATAAGCTAGGTGCAGTGGCATGTGCCTATAGTACTAAATACTTGGGAGGCTGAGGCAGGAGGATTATTGGAGGCCAGGAGTTCAAGGCTACAGTGAGCTGTGATTGTGCCTGTGAATAGGCATTGCACTCCAGCCAGGAAATTTAGCAAGACTCTATCTCAAAAAAATAAATAAGGAAAATAAAACAAAAATAAAAACAAAAAATAAAATAAAGAAAGAGAAAACTTAGTATATACAGGTTAAAAAAAAAACACCAAATTTTCCATATTCTAAAATAATTGGATATGAGTTTTTCTATGCTTATTTCCTTTTATGTTTCTCAGAATAATATTTGTAGGTTTAAATAATATGGTTGTTCTCACACTATAACTGCAATTTTATGTCTCCCTATTTTCCCTTAGTATTTTAAATAAGATTTCCCACATTATTGCAGGCTCTTGAAGAATATAATATTAATATATTTATAGAATTATATAGAACTTTCTGTTGGGCTTAATTTAGTTTAAATTTCCCCAACTGTTAGACTATTATTTTTTATGGTTATTTCCAATTTTCCTTGATAAATAACACTGCAGTGAAAAATCTTTAAAGAATTGGTTTTAATTTAATTTTTGCTAATACCTTCTACACATAACAAAAGTAGTAGTATCTGAATCCCTGTTCTGATATTTTCTCCAAGTCTTTACAAAGTCCTGTACAACAAAAATCCTTCATTTCTTTCTCTTCCTAAGGAAATGCTCCTCATCCTCATGACCTACCTCAAATGCAATCATTTGTGACACTTTCCTGGGTCATATAAGACCAATAACTCCTTTCTGTGGGCTCACGTAGACCTTTGCTGGGCCACAGATCACAGCATCACATGCAGGTGACTTAGCTCAAAACTTACCTCCTTGGAGGACCCTATCCTCTCCCTACCAAATCTAGATCAGTCCCTTTGTTAAATATTCCGGTGGCAGCTTCAGAATTATCCTTCACAGCACATATTATAATTATAGTTAAATAACCAATTGGGTAGTTATTTCTTCATACTTGTGTACTTCAGTGGAATATACATGGACAGTTACACTCTTGTCATGCTCTATCCTCAGAGCATCACACTTAGTGGTGCTCAGGAATCATGTGTTTGCTAAATGAATGAAAAGACAGATGAATGAGCTCCCAAAAATATTTTAAACATGAACATCTTTAGAGAGGAATAAAATACAAAGACATAGTTATCTTTACTCAGCAATATTTCCATTTGCTCATAATCTAGACCAGCTTTATAGCCAACATGCGTCACGGGCTTATTATTATAAGCCAAGCACAGTGGTAATCATTTTACATGCTTTATCTTATTTAAAGATTACATTGGTCTTATGAGAGAGATGGGTACTACTAAGCCCTCCCCCATATTCTTAGAAGAACTGGAGGCCCAGAGAAGTTATTAAACTTGTGTATGGTCATGCAAATAGAATAGTAAGCGATGGGGCTAGGATTTGTCTGACTTAAATTTAAGTTCTCAGCTGCTGTCTCAGCCTGTTTTGGCTGCTATAACAAATGGTCATAAACTAGGTGGCTGATAAGCAACAGAAATTTATTTCTCACAGTTCTAGAGGCTGGATGTCTGAGGTCAGGTTGCCCGCATGGTTGGGTTCTGGTGAAAGCCATCTTCCAGGTTGCAGACAATTGCCTTCTCGTTGTACCTTCGCATGGTGGAAAGACAGTGAGAAAGCTCTCCAAAGTCCGATCTAAAGGCACCAATACCATTTATGAGGGATCGATTCTCATGATCTAATTACTCCCCAAAGAACCCACCTCTTAATACCATCACATTGGGGGTTAGAATTCCAACATAGGAATTTTAGGGGGACACAAACTTTCCATCACAACCACTACATGATATCTGCTGGAATGTTCTGTCTGAACACTGAACTGTAATTTCTTTCCTGATAACCTCTCACTCAGTCGAATCAGGTCTCTGTCTTGAACGCTGGGGAACAAGGCTGTTCTTTCTTTCTCACCCATAGCTCTCCTCAGTGCGCAGAGACTCATCCTCTGCCGGAACAATCCCCCCACTCCAGGCTTAATCATGCCAGAATCATTCCACCTGGGACCAGAATGCAAGTTTTCTATCCATTGTTCGGTACTTTGATTTTCACTGGGGTACTTTACCTTTCCCATAGAGAAGTAGCCAATTCCTATACCTGAAAGAAGCAGAGGTGAATAGCAGGGAAAGAAAGGGCGAACGAAAATAAAACCCAACAGCAAACGCGTTGTGATCACTCCTTAAGAGAGGTGGCAGAGCATCATGATTAAGGACATGGACACCGGAGACGGACTGCTCAGGTTCAAATCCTAACTGCCACTTCCTGGCTGTGCGAGCTTGGACGATTACATGAACTCTAAATCAGCTGGTCGAATGTCTGGACTGTGGCGTGCACCAGAGCTGAGAGAGACTAGGTCCTACCCTCCTGGCCATCCTTTTGCAGTCAAGGGAAGCTACTACCTTCTGACACCCATAGAGATATTTACTGAGCAGCTCGTATGCTCCTGTTGTTACAAGCGCCTTCTTTGCCTGCATTGACTCGTTTCATTCCCACAGCAGTCCCCATGAAGCAGACCCTCTTACTCTCCCCACTTTACAGATGGAGACAGAGATCCGGAGGAATTGTCTCATCCAAGCTCCCGCAGCTGGTTCACGCCAGGCAGCCGGCTGCAGAGGCTGTGCCCCTAACCTCTCCGCCCTTCCACCTCCCCTTCATAAACCCATCTTTAGGGACCTTCACAACCTGCACGCTTGAACAACTCACCTTATATTCTTCCACTCTGAGCCGTTTGACTCCTCTGACAAACTCTTATCTCCTGGACAGTCTTTGCCGTCCTTGCCTGCCCTCCCCTTCCTAGGGTTGTTAAAATGGGAGCGCGGCTTATGATGATTGATGGCCCGGATGCTGATCATTCGCTACTGCTCCTGGCTCCGCGGTAAATATTTACTTTTTGTTACACAGGAACGATGAGGTTTCATCCAGGAGATGGATGTCGAGTGTATATACAATATTATGCTTGTCTGACTCCTTTGAACACCCAACTCTTTCCCTGGCTTTCTCGGGGAGGGGAGGAGGTGCCACAAGGCGAGCTGTTTGACTTTTCAGAGGATGCGGGAAGTTTGCAAGCTGGATAGATTTCTTTTTTCTTTTTTTCCTACTGAAGGGCTAGAATCTCTGTCCGTAATTTAAGATCTAGTCAGGAGCCATCAGTTACATAAATATCAATGCTTGCATTATTTACCTAATCTTATCCCTTAAACTGATTCGCATTTTAAACATAGATACATAATTTAGCCTTGCCCTAAGCAATAATGTCCCCCAAATCATGGATGTGATATGCTCATTTTACAAATACATATTGCAATACGTACGTAACTATTAAAATGCAAAATGCCTCCTGATGTCTTTATGAATGTGTCTCACTAGGATGAGGTGACAGGTGACTTGGGTACCACTCTGAGCCCTGGCACCTCCTTGCTCTGTGACCCTGTGCAGGTAGCACCTCTTTTCTGGGCCTTCATCTCTCCATCTGCAAAATGAGGGTGGGCTCTTAACACTCCATCTTTCTACTCTTTGTTTTCTCTTTCCAGCTCGAGGTAATGTTTATAACAGAAAAAAACAGTTCGTGTAGGCAGACAGGTTAATCTAAAAATTTTTCTCACTTACAGAAAGGCAGTTTCCAATCTTTACCTCGGAAGTAGGTTGGTAGTTCTTGTCATTCATCTACTATTGCTACTCAGAGAAATACATGAGCAGAGATGAAGCAACTGAAAGGCTCCGTAATGTAGTTAGAATAGAGTCTAAGCTGATGGCAGGGGGAGGGGGAAAGAGACCAAGCAGGAGTGAGTGAGTTATTGGAGCTATTGAATTGCAAACTTTGCATTCTAAGGACATCCTCAAATTTGTAGCTGATGCATCTCCTAGTTCTCTCCTCCTCTCATGTTCTCTCTCCTTTTTTTAGCCCTCTTCTGCTCTTTCTCTCTTTTCTGTCTTTGGATCTCCTTAAATGAATGCCAGGGAAGCAGGAGCTACTGCAAGTTAGAGGGCATAATTAACTCTCCTCTTGGTGGAAGGCAATCAGCAGCAGCAGGTGGCTCCTCCTCTCAGGAGCACTTCAGTGTGGGTCTGGTTGCGAGAGGGCTCAATCATGTTTTGAGATGCATGAAGTGGTTCCATTTGACCTAAGAGAGGAGAAATCAATGAGATGAGACAGGGTGATATGGACCTGCCCTTTCACACTTAGACACTGTGGTTTTTGATGCACTGCACTAGAACGCAGAACTCTTCTGGCTGAGAGAGGCTCATGCCCAAGCATGGGAAAGGGGCGTTGGAATAGGGCATCCCTTGTTATGCGTGCGCATGGGTGGTCCTGTTGCTTTAGTCTGCAGATCTTCTCTGCTCTCTATGGATACCCTTCACAGAAAACCCACAACTGCTTTCCTATTGCTCCTACTTTTAACAACCATTTCCTTATCCACTCACCCATGCACCCCTGCATCCCTCCACTCAGCCATCAAATGCTTGGTGAGCACCTGCTTTATCCTACGCACTGTTTGAGGCACTGGACACTTAACAGTGTACACAGAAATCAGCTGCTCTCATGGGGTTTCCACTGTAACACACACTCAGAGTCCTTTCTGTTTCCTGTTATCCTGTTTCCCAATCACTTCCCTGTAACTGGCAAGTAGTTCATTGTCCCATTCTCTTCTTTTTCAAGATAAACAGGCAAGTACCCCACTCTCTTGCTCAGATATTTGTGTGTGTGTGATATATGGTTGCATATACATACGTGCATATACATCAATGTATACATATACACACATACTTATGTCCCTATATATTTAACAAGCAAAGGTTGACTCTCAAAGTTTCAGGGTCATCATTTTATTATTCTTTCAACCAATATTTTCTGGGTGCCTACTATGTGCCAGTCATTGGATTAAGCCAGACCTTGTTTTGGAGCTCAAGCGACCCCTTCCCAGTTCCTTAATGTGGGCCAGGTCCCTACTTTTCAGGGCAGGAAAAAGAGAAGGAAATTCGAGGTGGATGTTTGCCTGTTTATCTTTATTCATGTCATTTATTGGAAAGAGTCATGGGAAGAGGAAAAGGTCCCAGTGTGTTCTCAACTAAAAAAACAGATTATTAACCCTGTTGGAAAATTATGTTCTATATAAATGTCAAGAACTTGTTTCATATTCAGAGGCTCCCAAAAACCAACAAGGCAAACCCAGGATGTCATTTTGATATGGACGTAGATACTCTTACTACATTCTCCAACATCCCCAGATACAAAACATCGCCTTTTATGAAATTTATTGACAACAAATTAGCTTAGATTTATTGCAGATTATTGATATCAGCATTGAAAGGTTAATGAGGTTTGTGCCTTCATTTGGCACTTTTGCTCTGGGGAGAATAATGAGATTGCCTGAAGATACAAACCATTCAATTAAAACAAACAGATGAGTATAACGTGCTTCCTGGCTATATCCTGATACTATTTTTTCTCACTGCTTCTCTTTCTTTTTCTTTCTTGACAAATTCTATTAATAATTTTCAGCTGAGTTTTATTTTTGCATGTGAAGAGATGATTAAGGTGATCCCAGAAGGCACTGGTACAAATCATAGATAATTCCCTCATGGAACCTACATAGAGGAATGAAGTTCATCTACACAGTCTATCAGGGGTTCTTTCTTCTGATACACCTACAAACATCTCTCTGTCTCAGTGATAGAAATGCAAATTGATTCTTGCTCAATTAGAAACCCTAGACAGACAGGAAAATGCTACTACACTATTAGAAGCAGGAGGCTGGAGGAGACGGAAGGGGTATTTTGTTTCCAGACAGTGGCTAGAGGTAGACTTTTAGCCAGTGTCGTGCTGGGCTTAGGTAACTTCAAACAATTGTTTCTCTTTGACCATTACAGATTTTCTGGCTTAATAATCTATTTATAAAAAGTTTTGCTTCCATTTTTATATGCAGGCTAACAGAGACTTTTTACAGATCACAGATTTTACCTAGTTTATTTATTTCATTCTAGATAGGACCAAAAACCATCCAGACAGCTCAGGGTCTGTGTCCTTAAGTGTTTTGTGCAGAATGCCACAGCCCGGGTTAGCGGAGAATAGTTTCTCTCGTACCTGTATCTGGCCCAAAGTCTTAATGAAACTCAAGCCTGGCTCAGTGGAGAGCCACTGGAAATTGTTCTCTCAAGAGTTAACTTTCTGTCTACCCAGAGACAAATTACATCTTTGCCCAGGCATTCTTTTTTGGTAGATTCTCTTTGGTTTAATTTTTCTGTAGGCACAGATGGAAGGCAAGTTACTGGACCAAGTTACTATTTTAGTCATGGAATATTGGGAGTAAGTTTAAAGTTCACTTTGAGCCTTTTCCTCACTTGCCACTGTGAAATTAAGCCCAGACGGAAGTCTGAAGTCTAACTCTGTGCAAAGCCCTGACTTTTGTCTCCACCAGAAATTCTATGTGTGATAGTCCTATTCTAAGAACCACCCTCAAAGCCCTGAGGCCATCTTTATGCCTCAACTGATTTCTTGGGGGCCATAGATTATCCTGTGTATTCTTCCACTGCCTATCAGCCACAAGCCCTTGCTGTAAAACCACTCAGAATGCATTTTTATTGCAATGGGGTGCGTTGACTTGTTGATAAAGGTCAGCTTAAATGTAATTCTTGAGAGTGTATGCAATTAGTAAAGCTAAAATTTGAAAAATATTGAAGATCCCATGGGGTCCCTTGGAATCCCAGACTCTTGAGTTAGAAGACATCCTAGAAGTAATCTTGCCTGGCTCACAGCTTAATGTACCTCAATCTGCTTTATAGCATAATCCCTTGGACACCACTGAATGCACAAAATCCAAGGCCTGAAGCACATTTCTTCAGTTTTTAATATTGGAGGGCTTTCTACAATGCTATTCCTTTCCTAGGGTTATTCGTGCTCTCTGTCCCTGCAGTAGCATTTGCAAGCCAGGCTTGTTACTGATGGAGCTTACACATATGTAACATGGTCCCCAAACGCTTGCCATCTTTGGGATGAACATTAAGTAACACCTTAAAGAAACTTTGTTTATGACCCTTTTGCTTGCCACATGGCCATTCTTTCTGAGTTTGGAATGGAACACAAGAAAGCAATGAACCAGAATGATCTGACTCCTTCCCAACTTCAGAGAGAAAGTTGAGAAATAGGACAATGATGGAAAAATTTTCTAAAGCTGGATGAAATGATGTTAGAAACTTTTAAAATAAGTATTTTGCATTGATGAGACATTGAAGTGAACAAGTTGTAGCTTTTTACATGGAGAGCTAAATCCGATGGGGTAGTATGGTAGATAATATGATACATTGCCTGGACTCCCCTTCAGGAATGAAGGGTATCACCCTCCTGCTGTTGGGAGTGCTGCTGGCTTAGCTTAGCTCTTAGCTGTCAGCCCCTATAGGAACTCCCCCAGTTGAAGAGATTCATCTTGCCCAATGTCATATTCCCTTGTTGGGGCAGGGATCGTCCAGTGACCAGTCCAATAAGGGCTATAAAGCCTTGGCCCTCTACCCCCAACCTGTACAACTCTGAAGAATCATCCTAGCTCCTGAGCTTCCTGTGGGGTCAACTGAGATTTTTATTGGAACTGGATCACAGCTCAACTTCTTGTCTTGTCCAATCTTACTTCCTTCCCGTCCCTTCCACAGGTGTTGACCTCAAGGCCTCATCTCACTTAACCTCTTGCACACTGTTCTATCTCAGCGTCTGCTTTTCAGGAAATTCAACCTACAGTAGAGAGAACACCCCTCAGGATTACTACAGATCAGGCATCAGCACATTCTGGCCCACAGAAATAATCTAGTTCATTGCTTGTTTTTGCAAATAAAGTTTTATTGGAACACAGCCACACTTACTCGTTTACACATTTTTATCTATGGCTGCTTTCCTGCTACAGTAGCAGAGTTGAGTAGTTGCAACAATGACTGCATGGCCCACAAAGTAAAAAATATTGTCTGACCCTTTACAGATAAAAGTATGCTGATCCCTGCTATGGATTACTGGTAGAAACCCAGATATCAGATGACAGTGAAATCTAGGATAAGAACCTCTCAGAACATTGTGCATTCTGAACTGAATGTTAAGTATCTGTTTTATAAAATAGTCTTCAATCTGTTCTTCTCTAGTCATATCCATGTCCACACTTTCCTCTCTCTATTGGGCTGATATAGAGAAAATGAAGAACATTAATTTCTTATCTTATATTTGGGTTTTGACAAAATAAAATGTGCTTTAGGGCTCAGAGAAGCATGTTTGCATACTCACTGTGATTTATCTTGAGGTAGACAGGGCAGGGTGCACCACCTTCATTTGACTGATAAAGAAACTGCAGTTCAAGAAAGTTAAGTTTTTGCCTGTGATCACTTAGTTGTTTGTAAAACAACCTTTTGTCTCATATTTTAGTTATTTTTCAATTTTTTTGTCAAAATAAATGGAAAGACAAGAAAGGATCATTGTGTTGCTATAAAGTAATAAGCAGTGCAGAAGCTAAAGGTGCTTTTTTTGTAAGAAAGAAAATTATCTTCTCCCGATGCTTATTTATATATTAATTTGTCAAACACTTATTGAACAGCACTGAGTCAATATGTTCAAAGATTGGAATCTTGCAAATGCTCTACAGATAATTCTCGTGTCCATCGTGGCTGTGGACCACAGGGCCATGTCCTGATTGTTAATGCTTACCTAGTGTTCGTGTGTTTGAGTGGGGCTTGCATTTATAGAGAGACACCTTTAACACCAGAGAATAATGCCTTCTTGCTTTTCTACTTTTGTTCTTTTGATTATTCATCCCTAAAGTATTATGAAGTGCCTGTCACCTGTCAGGCATCATATAAAAAAATGGAGATAAATAACAAACCAGCTAAACATGGTTCACACCTATACGGTGCTCCCAACCTATGGGGAAGAGAGACTCTTAAGCGAGTATAATAATGGCCATGAGTGGATAGGTATTGGGTAGGGACAGTACAGGGTGCTACAGATGGGCCTGCCTAGCATATGTGGGATCTGGGAAAAAACATTTAAATGTGACCCAAAGTATGAGTAAGAGTTAGCCAGGCGGAGAGGCAGAAGAAGTGTGTGCTAGGTAGAGGGAACAGGATGTGCAATGTTCAGGGGTGAGAGAGAACATGCTGCTGAGTGAAGTTTATTCCAGCTGGAGTATAGAATGGAGGGGAGGAGTGGCGAGAGATGGAGCTGAAGATGTGCAATAGATAGGGGCAGTTTATGAGTGACTGCCTGGAAGCCACAGCAAAGAATTCTAACTGTATTCATAGGGCCTCAGGGAGCCATTTAAAGAGTTTAAACAGCAAAACAGCACTTGTTTTTCTAGCCCAAAGGAAAACAAAAACAAACAAACAAAAAACCTTGTTAGCTAAGACCGAGGTAGCTGTTTTCCACGCGAGAGCCAATGGGACATAGAGACTGATTAAGGAAGCCAAGGTTAAAGTCACCATCTGTGTTTGTAAATGAAGTTGGAGCTCTCTGCTGTCCAAGTACAATGCATTTTCTTTGACTGCCCCGTGACCATTTCGGCACAGGTGGTCAGAATCACCATGAGCCCCACCTGTTCTGCCATTGTCAGTCTCACCTCTGTAAACACCGAAGACTTGTTTTCCGTGGCTTCACTCCTTTGCCTCTGGGACCCAACTGAAAAGGGCATTTTGTTGCCTACGCTCTCTCTGACCATCAGCATTTTGATTAAAGTCACTTGGAGGCTCTTTTCTTTTTGAGTGGAACAGATCTTCCTTGAAGGGACAAGAGCGAGTCATTTCTGTTGGATTCATGTATTACTTGGGCAGAATGCAATTTTCTACTGAAATTACACCTGATTACAGACCATCACACCACTGCCTGGGAACCCATTCCTCCCTTGGTAATGGGCCTGGAGGTTGCATGTCAGCAGAAAGAAATAGGCAGCTCAAGAAAAGGGCAGATTCATCCTTGATGCCTAAAATCTTAGTGGAATAAGTTGAAAATCCTAAATTACTTATGAGCCTGCAGGCATAGCTCAGGGAGGGGCCACTGCTTTGGGAGTTGATCAGTGACCTCCACTTTCCATAAAATGAAACGGTTTCTCAGATTGAAGATGTCACATTTCTTTTCTGAGATTTTACTTATTTTACTCATTTTCCTCAGATCTTGCAAGACAAATATATGGAAAAATGATAGACAGGACAGTTTTATATTATGAACCATATGTTGAGATGATGTGAGAGAAGAGAGCCATAGGGAAAGTTTAAAAAGATCCTTAATTTCTGTGTCTTTGGAGATTTTCCTGTTGTCTTTCTGTTATTGATTTCTAGTTTGATTTCATTATGGTAGAGAACATACTCTGTATGATTTCAATTCTTTTAAATTTGTTAAGATTTGTTTTATGACCCAGGATGGTCTATCTTGGTGATTGATTGTTCCATGGGAACTTGAAAAGAACGTATATTCTATTGTTGGTGGGTGGGGTGTTCTACATATGTCAATTAGATCCTGTTGGTTGATGGTAGTGTTGAATTTTTCTATATCCCTGCTGATTTCCTGTCCAATATTTCTATTAATTGTTGAGAGTAGGATAGTATATAGGTCCCCAACTATAATGATGAATTTGTCTATTGTTCCAATTACCTCTATCAGTTTTTGCTTCACATTTTTTGAAACTCTGAGATTTGGTATACCCACATTTAGCATTGCTATGTCTTCTTAGTGGATTGACCTTTCAATTTTATGTAATATCTCTATCTCTTGTAATATTCTATGTGCTTAAGTCTACTTGATCTTACATTAATATAGCCATTCTCACCTTTCAAAAAACTAATGTTTTCATGATATATGTTTTTTAATTTTTTTACTTTCAACCTACGTGTGCCATTATGTTTGAAGGGAATTTCTTGTATACAGCATAATTGGGTCATGATTTTTTACCCATTTTGGCAATCTCCATCTTTTAGTTGGTATATTTAGACCATTTATAGTTAAAGTAATTATTGGTATGTTAGGGTGTCAGTCTGCCATTGTATTTATTTTCTGTTTGTTTTCTGTGTTTCTTTTTCCTTTGTTTCTCTTGTCTTATTTTCATGTGGATTACTTTACATAGTACTAGAAGTTCTATGCAGTGAAATAAGTCAAGAAAAAGAAATAAATGGCATACAAATTGAAAAGGAAGAAATAAAACTGTATTTGTTTGCATATGATACAATTGTGTTAACACCAAATGCTGGAAGGAACACAGAGAAACTGGATTACTAATACATTGCTAGTAGGAATATAAAAGGGTATAGTTTAAAAAATAGTTAGACATTTTCCTTTAAACCTAAAAATTAACTTATCATGTGATTCAGCAAGTACACATGTGAACATTTATCCCAGAGAAATTAAACTTAGGTATATACAGGAATTTTACATGAATGTTCGTAGCAGCTGTATTCTTAATAGCCCCAAACATCTTTCAACGGGTGAATGGTTAAACAAACTGAGATTTACTTATACCATGGGATACTACTCAGAAATAAAAATGAAGGAACTATATTGATATTCATATCTCAACATGCCTTGGATGAACCTTCAGGAAATTATGCTGAGTGAAGAAAACCAATCACAAAAGTCCAAATACTGAATGATTCCATTATATAACACTCTTAAAATAGCAAAATTATAGAGGTGGAGAACAGATTAGTGCTTGCCAGAGGTGAAGGATGGGGCGGGGTATGTGGCTAATACGGGGTGGAACAAAGGAGCTTTATAGTATTGGTGTCGTTTTGTAGCTTGATTTTAGTGGTAGTTACCAAAGCTAAACATGTGATAAAATTGCATAGAACTACACACACACAAACACACAAATAAGTGTGTGTATCTGAGTAAGATCTATATATTATACCAATGTCACACACCTGGTTTTGATATTGTACTACAGTTATGCAGGATGTTAACATTTGGGAGGCTGGGTGAAAGGCACACTGGACCTTCCTTCCTGTACATTTCTTTGCAACTTCCTGTGAACCTATAATTTAAAAAAGTTAAGTGACAATATAATAAAAAGTAAAAGGTATCTAGTGATGAATACCTAAATAGTCACACATGTGTATGTGTGTATGAAAACCCTTCAGTTTATTTTCTTCTTCTCAGTTCCTTATCCATATTAGACCAGTTGGGGATGCAGATGGTTCTGGGGTGGCTAAAATGAGGCCATCTTGTTCCCTTTCAGACTGGTCTAGAATCCATTTTTAAGGATATTAAGGTTATAGTAAGCAGAGAGAGGTTAACTGTGCTAGCTGAGGCAGTGGATTTGAGGCAGCTTGTGGAAAGATTGTCGTCCAGTGTGCTGCTTTCCAAATTTTAAGGTGAATTAAGAGGGAGCTTAATGGACCTCACTCTGAGAGATTCTAATTCCAATCTCTGTGGGGATTGGATTCTAATTCCAATCTCTCTGTAAATTCTAATTACAATCGCAGTGTATCAGAAATCTATGTTTTAAATAAACACCGGGTGATTCCAATGTCTGTGGTTCTCAAACCACATTTAGAACTACATCCATGTAGTGGATAAAAATCCTACCTCTGCCTTTATTTACTTAGTTAACTTGAGCAAGTTCTGAGCCTCATTTTCCTTGCCTGTAAAATAAGAGTTATGTCTTGGTACTCAAGAAATAGTTGTGATGTCATTGTTATCATCATCATCATTGTCATAATCATTACTATCATTAATGATTTTGGCACATTAGTAGGTCCATCCTCAATAAAAGTTTCTTCCACAGGGATGATATATTGGCAAAGTTGCACTAAGATGTGTCTAATATGTTATTTAGCACAATCGGAGCTTTTGATAAATTGGGTTTGATGACCTCATAGACACGTGAGGAGGCTTCTCCAGGATGGTCACTGGGCAGAGTGGTGCTGAGGTCTTGAGGGTTGAATCCTGCAGTCAGGAAAGGTCAGGGGTCGGGGAAGGTGTCACTGCCCAAGGCCAAGTGGAACAGGCATTCAGGTAGGTTGCCCAATGATTGACAGGCAAAGAACCATGGCAAAGAAACTTCCTCTTGGGGCAAGTCTACAAAAGCCTCCCCCTTCAAATTTTGGGGAACAAAATGGGAAGATGCCAGAGATAATGTGATCATGTCCTATGTCACCAAAGGAGTGTTTTCATATATTTATTTGTTAAACATTGTTGAGGACCTATTGTACACAAAACAATGAGTGACGTACTGGGGGCCACAGGTGTGGAAAAATGGCTGCCTCCCTATGTCGGCAGGACAGATAGGAGAGGAGCTGGCCAGGGGGAGAGTTGGGGGAGAGAGTTTGGGGAGAATTGGGGGAGAGAGTTTGGGGAGGAAACGGCATATTGGTGTCAGGTCTGGCCTCTTGGTGGACTGTTGTCCACCAAGCAGGGCTGGTGTGATGCAGTGACCACAGACAGGAAGCAATTCCACACAATTGTATTGCAGAAAAGAAGGGAGCCCTACAAAGCGAGAGTATGTTCCAGAGAGGAACGGGTCCATCTCCATGAGTGGAGAAAAATGTTGAGGACCCCCAGGTGGTTTCCTTCTATTGGTCCGGGCCGGGGGCGGGCTTAAGGGAGGTGTGGGATGTTACCATGTGATTGATAGACATGATTGACAGGTGTTCTTATAGCCAAGTTGCAGCTCCACAGTTGTGTGTGCCTCAAAACCTCAGGTTCCTGCTCTTTGTGGCTGTTAACTGCGTTTTCCTGCAGACCCCCTCCCTGCACCCCCCAGCTTCTCTGCCCACCCTCCTGGCCTGTACCTGCCACTGGCAGATTTGATCCCTGACTAACATTGGAAGGCCTGGAGAGGGATGAAGAGGCTGGCATTTCTGATGACACAGAATGTTCAGTGTGGGTGTAGGAGGTTCGGGAGAAGGGCAGGTGAAGGGCAGGTGAAGTCAAAGCACTTAGGGCAGTGCCTGGCATGCAGCACACAATGCCAGCCATTGGTGTTACTGCTTTTATCATCAATCCTTGGGCACTGAGACATCATTGAGGCTGGAAAGCAGGGGAACGCCTTGATGACATTTTCATTTAAAGTCACTTTTTAAGGACTGTAACCTGGTGTTTTTTCTGGGAGATGGAGAGGCAGAATCCAATCCTCTTCCCTATCCTCTAAGAATATTCTAGGTGGGTCTGGAGGTGAAGTAGATTCTCCCTTTTCCTTAGGCATTAACATCCCAAGTCCAGGGATCCTAATAGGGATCCTGCCACATTGACCTTGCACTAAAACTTTCATTTTTAAAATATTTTTAAAGGATAGTTCCTAATCTAGAAAGTTTCTACTTGATCCTCCTAACTGTGGGAAGAAATCCACAAGTGGTTTCCCCTATGAATCTGTGGAAGGAAGAACTTGGGCAGATCTATAAATAAGTGAACTTATTGTTCACTTGGTGTCACAGACGTTAAACTTGACCGTGGGCTGCGTACCAAGCACTCAGGGTACTTACCCTTCAGGAGGTTTAGCAGTCCCCTGGTTCCTGACAGAGACCAGACACACAGCCCTGATCAGGTATCACCAAAAAGGTCTCCAGGGGGCTAAAAGATGTAGCCATGCATAACTCTGTGGCCCTGTGGCTTGTGGTATGTGGCTGTCTGGGCTGCTCTCTGTATCATAGACAATGGATTTAAAACCCCATGACTTCTTATATCGTAGCAGGTGGATGTGATACATCAGGAAGGCAAATCATCCCAATAAAAGTCAGGTGTGCCTTTTACACAGGGAATTATAGCTACAGGTTTCCCCAGGTGTGTCTGTTTGGAAAATATAAGAACAATTAGGGTACATAGGGAGGAAAATATTTTATGGAAAAAAACCTGAAAAAGCTTAAAAGTGAGAGTAAAAATAAGAGAAAGTATAAAGGGTTTTTATTCTGAAAGCATAAAGACAAATTCACTTGAATAAAACCAAGGTAACAAGCAACAGAGAAACTCCAATGTTTCTTTGAGACATGTGACATCCAAACCACAGGTAAACAAAGGCGACAAGTCTGGACGAGATGGCAGTCTCTGACAGAGGGCTCTTTACGAGTCCAGCTTTATAGGATGTTCGTTTTCGTTTTAGGGGGGCTACGTTCTTTCAGGACTGAAAACCAGGGACAGAGATTCCAGCCGGGCAGTCATAGGCTCTCAGGCTGCCCTTTGAGTTTGTGATGACTTGTGTGGACGGGAACCGCATGCGGCCACCTGGGGAGCCCCTCAGGGGAGCAGCTGTGTCCAGTCCAGCCTTTGTTGAATTTCTAGTCCAAAACCCCTGGGAGAATGACCTCATTCAAGGTAGCCGCTCATCTTTGGGTGATTGAATTTATTGTTTGACTTTTCTTCGATGGTTGAATCTGCCATGTTCCTAAGAGGAGGCAAAGGCATTGTCACTATAAGTCCTGGTGGGGATAAATTTTGTGTCAACTTGGCTGGGCCACAGAACCCAGATATTTGGCCAAACATTATTCTAGTTGTTTTCGTGAAGGTGTGTGTGTTTTTTTTTTTAATAGATTAACATTTAAATCAGCTGACTTTAAGTAAAACGCTCTTTCATAAT
>VBSM01003214.1:5401449-5440364 GCA_008086735.1 Cheirogaleus medius
CGGCCTCCCAGAGTGCTAGGATTACAGGCGTGAGCCACCGCGCCCGGCCCGTTGATCCTGTTTTTCAATAGAACTCTAATACAGTCTTAATAACAAAGTCAATCTATAAATTGTGTGGTGTGGACCTGTGGTTAAGGACATGGGCTCTGGAGCCAGACAGGCCAAGTGTTGAGCCCAGCTCCCCTGTTTACTGTCTGCATGGTCCTTAACTGCTACACTTCGCTGCGTCTTCATATGCTGTTAATATTGTGTAATAATGGAGATGATAACAGAACCTACCTGTATGTATTAGAAATATCTCAGCTGCAAATGATAGAACACAATGCAAAAGCACTAAAGCCAATGCTTCTGAAATGTTGATGAATAGTAGGTCTGAGATTTTAAGTAGAAAAAAAAAGTGAGAAGGGACTTTATTTTGGCCTATGTACCTGGAAAGTACAGTTATACTTGTTTCAGACATGGCTGGATCAAGTGTTTAAATAGTATTTTCAGGAATTTGTCTCTTGATTTTCAGGCTCTGCCTTCCTCTTGGTGGGCTTCTTAGGCTTCTAAAAGTTTCAGAATTATACCTTATCAGAATGAAAAGTGAAAAGAAGACAGAGCATCTTTCCCAGCAATTACAAATAAAGTCCTTTCCTTGGTTTGGCTTTGTTTGTTCTGGTTTGGGTTCACTCCTGAATCAATCATAACAGTCAGGTGGATGCAATACATTCTTCCACCTCAAACCAAAGCTGTGTGATTTTAGACTTCAAACTTGCTAGCCGTGAGGCATTTAGCCATCACTGGCCAACTTAAGTCAGGCTTTGGAAAAAATTCACTGGACTTTTGAAGCTTTGGATCTAGTCTTTCCAGTTAGATATTTTGCTTTTAAGTAGCTCCCATTAACAAAGTATTTCCTGGGAAGTCTCCAGAACTATCCTTTTGTTTTTCCTAATTGAAAGTTTTAATTAAGTTTAAATTATACAACGTGACAATAAAATGGGAGAAGCAAAATAGGACAAATAAAAGAAAACCTATAGAGGAAATTAAACTAGTAAATGCACATTGGGCAGGATCATGGTGGGGGGGGGGAGCTGGGATTAAATGGCTCATATCTTTGAGAGGGACCTTGGCTCCTTGCTGTAGGTAAATGACCTCCTCCAACGCACCAAATGATATCCTAATGGCCTAAGAGGCTTAATGCACCTCCCCAATTTATTCCTCACTGATCAGTAGGTCCACTGAGTATAATGCACTTCCCTGTATGCCCAGAGTAAATGACTAGAAGATGAGAATGTAGAGTTATTAAACTTTAAACCAACATAAAGATTTATATCATGAACTTTTCCTTTTTCACAATGTGTTTTCTGACGGACTTGATTTTAAAGACTATGAAACACTCCCAGCTTATTGTCCAAAGGCTTTTCTTGAGATATAAATGACTGGATAATAACCTAAGTCACCCGAGCATGTTGGAAAGATGTTTGCTCAGATATGCGTGCAGGGGTCTTAGCCAAGGGAAGCTCATTATTGATACCAATGGATATATTTTTGTGATTATTTTTTTATTAAGACCCATAGCACTATACATCAGTCACTGTGAGTCACAAGGAATAACAAAAGCAAGGACATTCACAATCATCAAGGAAATGTATTTGTCTTCTGGACTCTTGGAGAACAGTTCCTGGGTGCTAAGTCAACCACGTTGAGTGCTAATTCAGAGAGAATGGCTGGTCCACTTGGCAAGGCCAGTTTTATCTTCTTTTTTGCCAATCACCCGGAAGAGTGTTTGAAAGTCATTGGCAGCATTTATTTCTTTTGATAGATTCATTCAACTTTGGCAAGAGAAAATGTTTCTGTGTTGCCTGTGGTTGTAGTTCAGAATTCTGAGGGTGTGCAAATAATTCCAAAATGGTCTTTTGGAAGTCATTATTGGATTGGTTTTAGACATTGAAATGAAGGCAATAATTTTTATTTACTCTTGGAGTTTGGCAAAATGGGTAGAAAATCTAATTATTCCACTAAAATTATTTACTCAATGACTATTTATTGAGCACCAAGTATGTAGTGGGCATGGTGGTAAGTACATGGAATACTACAGTAGTTTAAAATTTGCCATGGTTTTCTCCCTCATGGAACTTACTGTTTAGCAGAAGAGCCATGTTAAACACACAAATGAATATATAATTTCTAGTTGTGATAAATGCTATGCAGCAAATGAATATGGTACGTACTAGAGGAGAAGATAAGAAAAACATAATTTTGATGGGGGGTTGGGAATACATATGTATGTGTATATATGGACAAGAAGAAATGGCTTACATCCTAAAAAAACATTCTCAAACACTCTCAAAGACCATGTTTAAGTGAATAAAGGCTTGAAGCAATCAGGACACTTTGGACATAGAATTAACTCAACACTTTTTGAATTGTATTAACATTTTGAATTGTTATTTAATAATCATGGAAATTACAAAAATGGATTAGGAAGGTCAAGTGTGTTTTAAAAATTGAAATGAATACTTCCGCTTACTTAAAAAAACACAATCAAGAATGAACTTTGTTTTTCTGCATTTATTCTTGTTAAATGTAATTTTAATATCTTTGATCTGGGAGTAAGATTTAGTTTTGTATATTTATGAAGAACCCAGTCTGAATTAATATATTGGTTCAATAGCCTATACTTTTCTACACTTAGTGTTCATGCTCTACCAGCCCATAATTTATTATTCTCATCACTGTCACCACGGATACCACTCATTTCACAAGAATTTATTGAGCACTATATTAGCTTGAGCTGCCAGGATAACATGCCACAGACTGGGGGGCTTAAACAGCAGAAATTTATTTTCTTGTAGTTCTGGAAGTGAGAAGTCCAAGATCAAGGTGCCATCAGGGTTGGTTTCTGGGGAGGCCTTTCTTCCTGGCTTGTAGGTGGCTGCTCCTTTGTGCTGTGTCCTCACATGATCTCTGAGCATGACAGAGAGAAAAAAGCAAGCTTTGGCGTCTGCTCCTCTTATAAGTACATCAGTCCTATCAGACTGAGGCCTCACCGTTATGGCCTCATTTAACCTTAATTACCTCCGTAAAGGCCTGTCCCCAAGTGCAATCACATGGGGGGTTAGGGTTTCTACATACGCATTTTTTTGCGGGGGGAGGGCATATTTGGTCCATAACAAGCCCCTGCTGCAGAGTAAACTCCGTGCTAGGCACTAATACACAGTGGTGAGCGAGGCAGTCATTGTCCCTCCTCTCATGGAGCTTCAAGTCTAGCTAGATGGGTACCCGGTAAACAAATAATTGTATAAATATTTAATTATTGTTCTAGTGAGCACATCTTGGTGGAAAAACCTGATTCTATGCAAAGCCTAAAGGTAGCATTCCTCTAGAAGCTTCAACATTAACACTGAGGTTAGCAAGAGTAATGCTATGAATATGTTCTTAATTCAGAGTCTTGGAGCAGATCATATGTAATAGACAAAGAAAGATAATGAGCTGCAAAAATGAAAATACAGGGTTTTGTTTTGTTTTTAAAGAATAGCACAATGTTTCCTTCTCACATTTGGAATTACCTCATCTAGTATAAAAATTCATGAGTAAAGAAGGGATCCTTTTATAACAGTTGTTATGGCCAGAAGAACAGATGTTAAAGCTCTATCTCCCTAATTATTTCAAGCCAATCATTCAATTACCAAAATCCGGTCTTTGCCATCAGAGACAATAGGAAAGGAAAGGATGAGCACTTGCCTAGGTATGTTACGCTGTTAGGCAACCTGGACATTTCTGCTTCCCAGAACATCATCTTCAAAATGCTATTCTTCCCCACATACCAGAAGCAGAGTTTTTTAAAAAAATTTTTGTCAACTACTTTCCCTAACTCTTCTTTTTGTGTACTTTGACTAAGTTCATAGTCACATACTGGACTTGGACTTTGTACATAATCACAAGCTGTTCCAGGTTTACAAAATTCATTCATGTTGCCCACCTTGTCTTGCCTTCCTAGAGGAACCTCTGAGCCTTGACACAGAAGCACTGAGAGGACAGCTCGGGTATGATGCTCAGAGGTTCTGTGAAAAATATCGTAGCTACAATTCCTCCAAATCTGGGAAGAGTTTGGTTAGTACAGTGCAGTTCACTGACGCAATCTCCAGATTGGCTGTTGATGATCACAGTGAGGCTCTGAGGTCTCTCCATGTTCATTTTACCCTCTCTTTTAGAACCATTACAGATTCAATCTTGAACTGGAGTTAAAAAAAGAAAAACTAAGCAGAATGTTCTCAACTGAAACCAAATAACAAAAGAACTAGGAGGGAGGGGAGGAAGGAAGAAATCATTTAAAAAAAGAATTTTCTGTGCTGTGATCTGCTCATTCTTTAGGGCTCAATCTCTGTGTGGTAGGAAACACTCCACCTATATTCTGTTTCCTTGCTTCACTCTTTCTTCATTACTCTCCTGACACCTGCAAACATCATTCTGACTTATTTTACGTAACATAAATTTCCATGCCTTAAAAACATTGAGAAGTTAATTTTGTCACAAGTGATTTAAAATAGATAAGAGTAGAGACTATCATAACATGCCAAATTCCTGACTTTATCAGATCTTAATACCATGCCAAAGCTGCGTCGTATCTGTTTATTTCAACTAAAGAGATTAGATATTCTAAAGGCAAGTATGAACTTTCTGTGCATCCCTTCTCTCTCCTTTTTCTCTCCATCCCTAACAGGGATAATTACTATTGTGGGTTCAAGGTTTATCACCCACATTGTTTTGTCATGAATTTGGATATTCATATATCCACAAATATTATCTAATACTTTTTATAGATTTTAAAATTTTATATAAATAATATACCATATATAGCCTTCTGATCTGGCTTTTATTCTCTCAATATTTTTGAAATTAATGCTTGCTGATATACCTCTCATTCATTCATTTTTACTGCTATTAAGCATTAGGTAACTAGACCTCAGTACATTTTTCAGGTTTCTTCTTTTTTAAAAAAATCTCTATTTGTACCCTTGTAATATGCTGAAATAAAAAAAGCTAAAAAAACCCTCTAATATTCTTTATTCAGGAATGAAAATTCCAAATTATGAATTATCTCTTTCTACAAAAACTTAATATATTTTATTGTCTCCTCCAGATTACAGAGGTATAATTAATTTTGTCACAAATGATTTAAAATAGACAAGAGTAGAGACTATCACAACATGCCAAATACCTGACTTTATCAGATCTTAATGTCATGCCAAAGCTGCGTCGTATCTGTTTATTTCAGTTCCCATAACTCTACATCTTCCCAATACTTAGTTTTGTCAGACTTTAACTTTTTTTTTTGTCAATTTGATGCTAATCTCATTGTTGTTTTAATTAATAACTTCCTACCAGTGTGGTTGAGCATCTTTTCATTCATCTATTGTCCATTTGGGTTTCCTGGTCTATGAATTGCTTTTTCCTATTCTTTGTCCATTTTTTTCTTTTCAAGTTTTCTTTTTGAATTGCAGGAGCTCTTTATTCTGGAGACTAATCCTTTTAAAGTTATGTCCAATCCTAATATCTTTTCATCTGTAGCTTGTTGTTCATTTTGCTTATGGTATCCTTTGTTGTGCCAAACTTCTAAATTATAATGTAAGTTTATCAATTATTTTTAATGGTTTGTGCTCTTTGGGTCTTTTAATGTGTTCTTTAAGTGTAAAGAGACAGGCCACTTAAGCAAAAGACTATAATGTAGTGCTGTGGGAGGCATCATGATATACTGGACAGGCACAGAACTGTAATTATGGAGGCTGTAGTCCCAGCCTGCTCTACCAGCAACTATGTGTTTTGGAGAAATAACTGCTTTGTGTTCAAATGCTTGTCTGAAAAAGAAGAGAATTTGAGACTCTGAACATTCCTTGTCCATTTAGAAAATTTCATACATCCATGAGTTCTTTAAGGGATGCAACTTATATCTCAGAATCACATTAACAGCCTTCTAGGTTACTGGTAAGAGTACTTGGACTATAACAGGAAAGAACCACAAAAAGGGAAATATATAAAGATTATACACATCAGTAACAAAATGTCAGCCTGAAGCATACCTTTTCTCTTTCACTTTTAAATACCTTGGGACAAAGGCTCAGAGTGAACACAGTGAATGTCTTTTGTGATATCAAAATATACCAAATATAATACATACACATACTTTTTAACATAATACATAATGTATATTATTTTCCTTATAATTGTTACAATTCCATTTCTGGTTAGCCTGGTGGCAACTATTTGGGGCTCTACTATAGCGTGCTATATCCACTCTCTTAAAGGACACTTCCTAAATTCGATTTCAGTTTAATTGATGCTGTGAGTTATCTTTTAAACTAGTTCTTGCTGTGCATGACATTGCCTTCAGCCAACTAAGGGATCTCCTAAGAACCCCACAATTACGCAGTCATACCTGCAAATGAATTCTTGGACTTCTTTGGGATTAAGATCTTTCTTGTTTGGCAAATTTAGCCTAAGATTTTCACTTACTCCTCCCAAAAGTTTTCATTCCTCTTGATCATAACAGTTGTTCATTATAAGATTACTTTAAGCTGATAATACTGTGTAACTATTCAATTGCCATTAAGTCACAGGGTTTTTAACTGTTACATGTTTATGTACTGGTTAAAGTGGGGAACTTTCATTGTGCAATCGTAGGTATGAACTGAGACCCTTGGCTTTTGATCAGTCAGCAGTAACATATGCCAATTTCCCTCTAGTTAGTTTGGGAGTTTGACTTCACATCCCATTAAATAGGGGTGACATTCTGGCCTACAGTGTGACAGATGACCTTTTTGAAGATCATGGCACCTAATAGATCATTTAACATGAGCAGCTCTGACACACGACTAAACTCCATAAGCATTAGAAAAACATCATGCAAGTCAATGCCATGTTGAAGTCTGCTGTCATTTCCAATGAATGTCCACGACTGCCAATGGCAGCTTTGAGAATTGTTGCCAATGATGCTGAGGACAGGGAGTCAAGCCACTTTCCTGTAGAGTGGTCTGAATTCATCTCAGGGGAAGAAAGAAAAATCTAGAGAAGAAATCCAGGGATGCCAAAAGAGCATCTTCCTTTCCTCTTGACCTTACAGTACAGTTGTTAGACAGTTTTGTGACACTTAAAAGATTGTAACTAGTAAACAGACATACTCAGTAAAACTTCATTAAAGGAACAAGCAGCAAGATGACTTGCTGATCATTGCTATGACTAGTATAGCAATTGACATCTCACTCACTGATTCATTCAGTTATGCATCTATGTAACAGTTTTTGAATGTCAGCATTATGCTAGGACCTGGAATGGGCAGTGGGGTTTCAGTGGTGAGCACAGACACTGTCCCTGTTCTCATGGAACATATGATCAAACGGGGGAGAGAACTATTTATTGATCAAGTCTTACAAAGAAATTTATAATTGCAACTATGCTAAGTACTACAAAAGACAGGCACATAGTGCAAGGGAGGTCAGGGAAGGCTTCCCTGAGGAGGTGGTGGTGAAGTTGTGAGTTGAGGATAAGTCGAAGTTAAATAAGGTAAAAGCAAAATGAAAGAAACATTCCAGGAAGAGAACAGTGTGTACCAAGGCTGCGTGGGGAGAGAAAGGCAGTCTCTTTCTCAGACTGGGAGAAGAGCAATGTGGAGTGGTGGTGTATGAGGCTGGAGAGGAGAGGGGCTGGGTTTTGCAGAGCCTTGTCTTCCATATTCAAGTGTTTTGTTTTTATCCCTAAATGGGAAGCCATTAAAGAATTTAAGCAAGAGGATGACTTGATCAGATTTGAGTTCCAAAAACATCATTTTGCCATAGGAAGTGTGGGGACTGGAGGGTCCAAAGCAGGTGTGAGTGGACTAGTTTTCAAGCTCTTCAAGTAGTTCTGATGAGATGTAGGTGTCTTGAATTAGAGTAGTGGATGGTAAGAAGCAGATGGATTCCTGAGATATTTAGAAAGTAATCGGATTTGGGAGTGGATTGGAAAAGATATTTAGAATGTAAAAGGCTTGGAAATGGAGGGAAAGAAAAGGAGCTATTAAGGATGATCACCATCTACATTTCTAGCCTGTATAACTGAATAGCTAATGAGGCCATTTACTATATCAAGGAGCACTGGAAAAGGACCATCTTTGGAAGGAAAGCTATTGAGTTTGGTTTGGAACCGTAGTTTTCCCATGGACTCTTGGTATGTGAGTGTAGAGTTTAGAAGTCTATGGGTTAGAGACACAAATACAACATTGGGAGTTATCTGTAAACATATATTAATCGAAGGTAAGTTCATGTGGTAGACAGAATAATACACTCCCAAATGTGTTCATGCCTTAATTGCCAGAACCTGTGAACATCATTTTATATGAGAAAGGGTAATGAAGATAGCAGACGGAATTAAAGTTGCTCTTCAGCTGATTGTAAAATAGGGAGATTATCCTGGATTATCTGAGTGGTCACAGTGTAATCACAGTGTCTGTAAATGTGGAAGAGGGAGGCAGAATAGTCAGTATTAGAGTGATGCAATGTGAGAAAGACTTAACTGGTCATTGCTGGCTTGTGAAATGGAAGGAAACCTCTAGCCAAGGAATTAAAGGCAGCTCTAGAAGCTGGAAAAGGCAAGAAAATAGATTTTCCAGAGAGTCTCTCAAAAGAAACACAACCTTCCTGAAACCTTGATTTTAGTCTGGCCTGGTAAAATCCTTTTCAGAACTTTGATTTCCAGAACTGTAAGATAAATACATTTGTGTCATTTTAAGCTATTAAGTTTATGATAATTTGTTACAGCAGCAATAGGGAAACTATTATGGTTACCTTGAAAAAAGTTAAGTAAAAAGGAAAGGGCCTGAAACTGAATGGGGTTAGAGAATTAGATAGAATGAACAATATTTGATGGAACAATGAAGTGACCATAATCAACAGTAAGTTAGGGTATATTAAAATAACTAAAAAAGTGGAATTGTAATCTTCCTAACACAGACACGGTAAATGCCTGAGGGATGGATACCCCAATTACTCAGATTTGATTAATTCACATTGTATGTCTGTATGAAAACATCACATGTACCCTGTTAAGATTTATAACTATTATGTTCCCATAATAATTAAAAAACAAAACAAAAACAACTGAATGGAGGAATGCCAACATGTAATGGCCACACAAAGAATGATAAAACATACAAATGAGCCAGGGAATGAAGAGGAGAGAATCTTTCAAGAAAGAGGTCAAACAAGGTAAGTGTTCATTGGTTGGGTGATAAGGGGCTCACTGGTGACCTCAGTGAGAGTTGTTTTGTTGGAGTGAGGGGTACAGAGTCCACATTGGGGTGGGTTGTTGTGTGAATGGGAGGCAAAGAGGCCAAGATAGAGACTGTGGACAAGTATTTAAAGAAATTTGGTTTTTGCAGTGGAGGAAAAATTACAAAATAATTTGCTTTCAAGAAGCTTGTTTCTGAAAGAACCTTGGCACTATTGACACTTGGGTCAAATAATCTTTGTCTTGAGCACCGTCCTATACGTTGCAGGATGTTTAGCAGCATCCCTGGTCTCTACCCACTCGATGCCAGCAGCAATTTCCTCCTTCAGTGGTGACAACTAAAAATGTCTCAAGACATTATCAAATATCTCCTGGGCAGCACAATGCTCCTGTTTGAGAAGCATTGTTTTGGATAGAAAACAGAATTTCTTCCTGAGTTTAATTTTTGCGAGTACATCAAACTTATTTTTTGTAAAGCTTAAAAGGTCATCAAATGAGTAGGACATTACTTGATTGGATCCTTTAAAGCTCATGTCTGTAGATGCACACAATTCTTTGGGTACCTACTCTAAACTGATGCAAAGTGATGTTGTATAAATGGTATTGTATGGGATCTCATGTAAGAATTTGAAAAGGTGAGCCTACAATGGGCTCCAGGGTATTTTCAAAGCTTGTTCTAATTCTGCCTGTGCCATTTAATCTAGATCAGTGTCCGAACAATAATTGAACTACATGATTCCAAGAAGTTGCTCCTTATGCCATGGTATCATCTGCCTACAAGATTTCTAATAGCATAAACTGAAATCTCAAAGCAGGTGCCCATCAAATCATGTTAAAATATTTCACACTGAAGAAAAATATGACAGAATGTCTGCATTCAAGCATGGTTGTTGTGATGCTTCAGAAATTTAATGGGAAATGCAGTCCAAATCTTGTTTCTAAGCTTTGAAAAAGGATTGCTTTTTTTGATTGGGTGCATATGTTGAGTCTAAGAAGTATGAAGCCTCTATTTCTCTAACCATCATTCTCAAGATCTCCTGTGCTGAATTGGCTTTTTAGGTGTGCCTAAGATGCTGAATTATGTGGAATCTGATTTATGTTGTTGCTTTAATAATGTACTGTGTAGTTTGGGGAGAAGGATAGGGAGAAGGTCTTGTAAAGTAAATTAAAAGCAAACTTTCACACTTGATCACACATGTAAAAGTGAGAATAATTCAGTGATGAGACATATGCTTTATTAGAGGTCAATGTTATTGTGGTTATTAAATTTTTTAGTATTTTAATAAGAGTGTTTTCCTCCCACCCCAGTTTTTCTGTCTTTAAAGTTATAGTTCAGGTCTGGTGGTGTCACTTCATTCCAGACGGTAGGGCTATATTCGGCATTACAGAATATAGGTATACCTGGCAAAACAAGTTGAACTATAAAGGACAATGGCTTTAAACTTTATTTTTAATTATATTGGTAGTATATGAATATCTTCTTATAAAAACCACTAACAATGACATAAAGTAAAAATCTGCTTTAGTATAATTTCTTCTTAGTTTTACTCCAGAAGTAAAAAATTGATATCAATTTGGGGTTTATCCTTCTAAAACATTTTCAATTCATTTGCATATATATGGTACCTATCAAACTATGCTGATTTTCTTCATGCATGTGATTCCTTACAAATATAAGGCTAAATTACATGTATTATTTTTAAACTTTTTCATTAGACAACATGACTTGAATATGTTGTCATGTTATCTCACATAGTTTCACTCCATTCCATATTATATCATAGTATTGATGTATTTTATTTAGCCAGTCTTCCGTTGATGAACATTTTGGTTGTTTTAAATTTTTTACATTATAAGCAATATTGCAGTGGACACCTTATATACATTTGTTGTGCATGTATAAAAACATTTTTTTTGCGATTGATATCTTCAAGTGGAATTGTTGGGTCAAAGAATCGACACTTTAAAAAATGTATTTTAATAAATGCTTCCAAAAGGGCAATGAATTTTATAAAATGTTTTGTGATTAAGAATATGAAGATATGTTAAATAAAAATGGGGGGACTTCTATACATTGTGAGAGTGGATTCTGAGGCTTAGAAGTGTTTTAACTTTTTCATAGTTTGTTTTAGAACAGTTTTAGGTTCTCAATAAAATTGAGATAAAATTACAGAGATCTCCCATATGCTCTCTGTCCCCCAACATGCATAGCCTCCCCCATTATCAACAGCTCCCACTACAGTGGTACATTGGTTACAATTGATGATCCTTTTAATACATTGGCACATCATAATCACCTAAAGTCTGTAGTTTATATTAGGGTTCACTCTTGGTGCTGTACGTACTATGGGTTTGAACAAATGTATAATGTATCAACCATTACAGTATCATACAGAGTAGTTTCATTGCCCCCAAAATCCTCTATGCTCTACCTGTTCACCTTCCATCCCACTAACCCCTGGCAATCACTGACCTTTTTACTGTTTCCATAGTTTCACCTTTTCTATAATGTCATATGTTTGTAATCATATAGTATGTAGCCTTTCCAGATTGGCTTCTTTTACTTAGTAATGTGCGCATAAGTTTTCTCCATGTCTTTTCATGGCTTGGTAGCTCACTTCTCTTTAGTGCTGAATAATATTCCACTGTCAGAATATTGGATGGATACCACAATTTATCCATTCATCTACTGAATGACATTTTGGTTGTTTCCAAGCTTTGGAAGTTATGAATAAAGCTACTATAAACAACCTTGTGCAAGTTTTTATGTAGACATAAATTTTCAATCATTTGGGTAAATACCAAGGACTGCGATTAATGGATTATGTGGTTAGAGTATGTTTAGTTTTTTGAGAAACTGCCAAACTGTTTTCCAAAGTGGCTATGCCATTTTGCATTCTCACCATTAATGAATGATTCCTATTGCTTCACATCCTCACCAGCATTTGGTGTTGTCAGTGTTACGGGCCTGGAACATTCTCATAGGTGCACAGTGATTTCTCATTGTGGTGTTAATTTGCATTTCTCTGATGACTTATGATATGCAGCATCTTTTCATATGCCTAACTTATTGCTCATTTGAAAGCCTACTTAGAGACTGAAGAAATATAAGCCATAGCCTATTAGGATATTGATATTTAATGGAGCAGAAATGTTAGGAGGTATAGGCTTGCCTAAGCTCTTTGCCACCTTCCTGGGTCATTCAAATACTTTTTCCATAATGGCGTGAAGTGGTTTCCTTCCAGTTACAAAAAAAGTCCATGCAACATGAGAGCATGGATTTAATTTGAGAATACCAAATTTGTGAGACTTGAGGTTATTTAATCCTTGGCAAAATGTGCTCAGCTTCTCATTTAAGAAAAATAATTAAAACAAACTGAAGGTGTTCATGCTTATATCTGCTGGATTTAGAAGTTTCCCTGTGGGAGAAAGTTATGCTTTAATGAAGAATTAGTTTAAGCTGGGTGGATTAAGTTGATAAAATTTATTTCCATAGTAATTTAGCAAGGGAAAAAATTAAGATGTTGGCCACAGTTGCTATTAATTTGGTCTGAGCTGAAGATCTTTGTGAATACCTCTGGGAAGAGTAACATTCATTCCAATGGATGAGTTAGCATTAAATGCTGAACTTGAACATAGTGAGTCCTCTACACAGTAAGCACTTTTGCCTAGGAGTTACGTTTTAGTATAAATGAGCTGACCTCATAATTCCCTTCAGGTGTTCCGTGAGTTCATATTTTTCTGCCCAATTTAGTCTTACTGCATCATCTATGTTTCAAGAACCACTCTACGTTTTGAGGGGAACAAAAGGTTGAATAACGTGATTTCTGGCCTTAAAGAGTTTTACAGATGAATAGAAGAAAAATAAATGTGCAGAACTTTATATGACCTTAAATATGGTCCATTTTTGCTGAATGATTTGAGAGAAAAAAGAAATCCAATTTTTTACCACTTCCTATTGTTGTACAATTTGACTTCTAAACAGTGTCATGTAACTTAGAGGAACTGTGACTGATTTTATGTGTCAACTTGACTAGGTCATGAGGTGCCCAGATATTTGGTTAAACATTATTTCTGGGCGTGTCTGTGAGTCTGTTTCTGGATGAGATTAACATTTGAATCAGGAGGCTGAGTAAAGCAGATCACGCTCCCCAGTGCAGGTGGGCTTCGTCAAATGTCTTGGGGGCCTAAATAGAACAAAAAAATGGAGAAAGGGAGAATTTGCTTCCTCTGTCTGTCTGACTGTTGAGCTGGCTGTTGGTCTTCTCTTACACTCGGACTGGGACTTACACCATTAGCACTCCTCTTTCTCAGGCCTTTGGACTCAGACTGGAACTTCACTGTCAGCTTTCCTGGGTCTTCAGATTGCAGATGGTAGATCAGGAAACTTCCCAGCCTCCATAATTGCATGAGCCAACTCCTTGTAATAAATCTCTATCTATTTATCTATTTCTAAGTGGTTCTGTTTCTCTAAAGAACTTTTATAATACAGGAAACAAAACACTTAAATTTAAAGAATGGCTTATTTAGAAAGAGACATTCAGAGGAAAGAAGAGAATCTTTGCTTTAACACAGCCTCAAGTTGCTGGCAAGAATGGCAAATGTTTCCTTATTTATCACCCCCGAACTGTATCATTTCATCTGAGGATGTGAAATCGGGCAATGAAAGATCACTGGATTGTATTTAGCAGCACATGCCAGGTCAGTTTATTTTAACATGCATAAGTCTAAATTGTCAGTCATAACAATGTCAGGAAAGAACTTTAGGGAAAATCAATATTCCTATTTAGAGCTTAAAATAGCACTTAATGATTTTATGCATCTGCTATCTGTATAGATACCTATACAGCATGAAGAAGGCTCAGTTAAAACCTGTAAAGGAGTAAGCACGTTCTCTCTAAAAAATAAAAGAACCTATCTCAAAACTGCACATGATAAATATGGCTAGCATATTAAATTTTAGTTGGAGTGGCCTGGAAAATAACAGACTTGATCATGGTAGAGTTGTGCCTCAATTTTCTCATTTGTGAAATAGCCATAATAAAGTACCTGCCTCCCAGGGTTATGATAAAGATGGAGTGAGCTAATCTAGGTGAAGCTCTTAGAATAACACCTGGAATATAAAAAAAGAACACACAAAAAAACCCTTCATACATGTTTTAAAAAGTAGACAATCTGGTTACAGCTGCAGATTCTGTCTTATAGACACAACTGCTCTGAATTTCATTCCCAGAGTTCTCTCTGTCTCTTTTCGTAATAGTCATTTCTTCAAAAACAGAGATATCTGAAAATGAAAATATTCTGGTTGCACTACTGTGGGCCTCTTCAGCAGCGTGTCCCCTATTCTCTCATAACTAGGGCTCCTGGAAAGTAGGTTAGGAGCTGTCATGGTGGTGGGGAGGGTTAGGGAGGGTCATAGGGGACTGTGAAGGTCCGTGACAGGCTGGCAGAGGAGAATGTTTGAGACAGGTGGGGTCTTTCAGCAGGCCCAGGCTTTAGCAAACCACCGGGAGTTGCTGGAGTTTTAAGACCAACTCCTGAAAAGTGACCCAGAATGCAGAGCTGAGTTAGAGCTTCACCTCCTCCTAGTCCCTGAGAGACTCTGTCGGTGGGGCTGAGTATCCCCAGAAGCTTTTTTCATGGACTAGAAATCCAAGGAAATGGCCTGGGCAGCTGGTCAATGGCCTAGATTCTAGAAGCCACTTAATACAGATGGTTAGGACTATAGACATCACCTGATCCCACTTCCCCTTTGTACGCATGAGGAGGCCAAGGCCCAGATTGGCACATTGACTTTCCTAAGGTCACTGACGTACAGCATGACAAAGCTGAGACTGAAATGCAGGTCTCCTAACTCCACATTCTGTGCTTTATACCAGGGGTCCTGAACCTATGGTGAGTTGTGTAATTATTTCATTATATATTACAATGTAATAATAATAGAAATAAAGTGCACAATAAATGTAATGTGCTTGAATCATCCTGAAACTATCCGCCTGTATGTGGAAAAATTTTCTTCCATGAAAACAGTCCCTAATGCCAAAAAGGTTGGGGACCACTGCAGTAGGACCCATCTGTACATGAAAGAGAGGGAAAGAAACTGAGAAACAGAGGATTAGGCGAGAGGAGTCTTTGCATTGACCTATCTCCCCAGGTGCATTGTACTAAAATTTCACATCATAAATAATAACAGTGATGCCTGTCATTTTTTCAAGGCTTACCACGTGATTACACTTCATGTGCATACCTCATTAATCCTTACAACAACGTTATGAAGTTGTTCATCATCATTGTTGTTATTCCTATTTTGCAGATGAGGGAACTGAGGCCTGGAGGGGCTCAGCAAATTGCCCACGATCACGTGGCCGCTAAGTGCCAGAGCCAAGACGAGAATAATGAGTATCAGAAAATCGTATTTCAGAAGACATTAAGACCATTCCAAAAGACTCTTCAGGGAGAACCAAGTTGAATTCCCCATTCTGGGCTTTAGTTTGTATTTCTGTAAAGTGAGAGGATTGTTCACAGATGATCTCTAAGATCCCTGAACAAATCACTGTTCTTTAATTAATTTTTTTGTAGTCTTTTGGCTGCACACTCTGAGTCAAAGTTATTCTAGCTACTTGTACCCTAAAGTTTGAGAACAAGTATGCAAGGGTTTCTATTTGTAACAAAGTGACGGGTAAACCATGTGGCAGCTGAGGCTGAGTAGTGAACAGCATATTTCTGATTCATCCTGGTATGGTCACGTGCCTCCCACGACCACCTTTCCAGGCCTCCTTCCACTCCATTATTTCTGCTTTAATGGATGTTGATATTACCATGTTCCTGCTTAAGTGTCTTGGTACCTCTATTTTTTCTAGATGAAATGAAGTTTTAACAAGGCTTATGGGATGATTCGTTGTCATTAAAATAACAAATGGATTGAAAACAGCCTTCTGTCTCTTTGGAATCCACCACCATTAGTGGACCATAATCCAGCTGGTGACAGAACAACAGAGAGCCAGGAGGCTATCAAAGAATGGGGAAAACATGTAAAATTTCCTGGGATATGTCAGTAAGGATGGAAAACCTCAGAAGTTTCAGAAAATGAATTCAAATCCATTGGTAGATGGCCTGGCTTGCTAGAACAAATCCCTATAAATGTAAAGTGGAATTGGATTGGGGAGCGAAAATGCCCTGAAAAACATTTTAAGCTTTTATGTTTCTGACTGTATCACTGGTTGAGAGGCCAGAAGAGTAATAGATGTTTATTCTTTTAAAACTCTAAACTGTGCAAACAAGTTGAGTAAGCACTTAGCATTTTAAAACTAGCAAGGTTTTCAGTATCAGTAAAAAGTTGCAAGTTAAATCAGAGCACGGTTTATCCTCTAGGCAGAGATGCTAATCTGGTACTAGGAATTCTGTTTCAAGTCTGTGGGGCTCTCTAGGCAGGCAGGAATTGGGAATCTTAGGTCCAAGGGGGTTAGACTCCTCTGCCCAGAGCAGATCCTCTCCAAAGGAAGCAAGATCATTATCAAAGTAAGAGAACAATTCCACTTCCTGTTCCTGATCCTGCTTAAGTGAAAAACAATTTGGAGAGTGAAGTTGATACTATCATGAGAAAAATGATGTGCCTTTCAACGAACTGCCAATTGAGCCTTTTAAAATTAATGACTACAATAAAGATGTTGAATTCAGGTCAATTTAGGGAATTAACTAATGACAAAAACAGAGATCACAGGAAGCGATACAATCCTCAAGCTGACAGGAGTGGAGACGGAGGTTACTCTATAGTAAGTTGCATGCTACTTGGGTTAGCTACTCCTTTCCGAGTGAAAATAGACAAGCATGAAACTTTAGGAAGCTCAAAATTGAGAAGCCTCAAACTGATTTCTTGCCCTCACTTTTCAGTGGCCAGTGGTGGGACCTGGACAAATCTCTTCTCTTTAGTGGCCTCAGTTTCTCCATCTGTAAAATGGGGAATTTGCCTGGCTCATCATTTAGGTTTCTTCTTACATTCCATATTTTTTAGACTCGCTTCCATGTATGTTTGGCAGAAATAGGAGCAGTAACAGATTTTAGTTGGTATATAGTTTTCAGACTATTGGATCTTCCCAGACTACTCAGATTCATGGTGTCTTCCTCCTCCACAAACTCCAGAATGTTTGTGGCAGATATTCTTTATGTGATACCTACCACTGTTCTAAATAGTGTTGTTAGCTCCTTGAAGGGCAAGAGTTGTACCTTATTTCATTTTACATCTTGAATGCTAAGCAGAGTCATTGCATGTGGTTCATACCTACCACCATGCTATAGTCTGAGTGTTTGTGTCCCTTACAAAGTCATATGTTGGAATGCTAGCTAGTCCCCAGTGTGTTGGTTTTAGAAAGTTGGGGCCCTTGGTTGGTCCTGAGGGCAGAGCCCTTATGAAAGGGATTAGTGCCATTATAAAAAAGACTCTGGAGAGATCTCTCACTCTTCTGCCACATGAGGATGAGAAGATAGCTGTCTATGAACCAGGAAGTCGGCCCTCACCAGACACCAAATCTGCTGGTGCCTCAGTCTTGCACTCCCCAGTCTCCAGAATTGTGAGAAATAAATTTCTTTTGTTGATAAGCCACCTAGTCTATGGTATTTTGTTATAGCACCCCGAATGGACTATGACAGAAATTGGTACCAAGAAGTAAGGTTGATGCTATAACAAATACCTAAAAATGTAAAAGTGGGGAACAGGGTAATGGGTAGAGGTTGGAAAAGTTGTTTTTATTGATAATAATTGTGAATATTTATGGAGTATATGTGATATTTTGATACATGTATACAGTGCATAATGATCAAATCAGGGTAATTGGATATCCACCATCTCAAACATTTTTTAATGTGTTGGGAATATTTTAAATGTTCTTTTCTAGCTATTTTTAAAATATATAATAAATTGTTGTCAGCTGTAGTCACCCCAGGTTTTGAGATCTATGTTAGAGAAAGCTGATATTACCATGAAGCGGCTGTTACAGGTGGTATGGTGGGGAGGGCTCGGAAAGAAAATGAGGAGCTGTGTAGACAGCCTCAATCTTTCCAGAGAATACCTAGCAATCGGGAACAGATTGTTGGTAGATACGTGGATGATAAAGGCCATTCTAATGAAATCTTAAATGGAAATGAGGAACATGTTATTGAACAATAGAGAAAAATTAATCCGTGTTATAAAGTGGCAAAAAACTTGGTTGAATTAATTGATTTCATGTGCTGGTGTTTTGTGGTAGGTAGAAGCTGTGAGGAATGAAATTGGGTGTTTAGCTGTAGCAATTTTTAAGTGAAGTGTTGAAAGTACAGCTTGGCTCCTCTGGACTGCTTATATTCAAATGCAAGAAGAGAAGAATAACTTAAATATGGAATTATGAATAAAAAGGAAGGAAAACATAAGGATTTGGAAAATTATTAGCCTATCCGTATTGCAAAAAATGAGAACCCTAAGGCCAGCTCACTGTTTGATAAAGAGATTACTATAGATCAGACAGCTCAACAGAAGCCAGGAGTTATTCTCCAAGACAATGGGAGAATGACCCCCAAAGGCAACTCAGAGATCATCAAATCTTCTCCCATCGAATGCCCAGAGTGCAAGGACCCAGGGTGAAGAGTGGTTTCAAAGGAGAGGCTGTCTGTGCCTGTAGGACCTTGGCACGTGCTACCTGGCACTGCCTTACATCACAGGCTGCACTGTCCACACTCTGGTATTGTGCTCTTTGGCCACCCCAGGTGCAGTTCCAGCAGGCCCTGGTGTGGCATGGGCCATGGTGCCTGTCTTTCTGGAGGACACAGGCAGCAACCTTCAGCGGCATCCACATGATTCTCCTGTATAGAGTGCACATGCCTGGGGGCATGGCTACCTCCACCTATGTTTTAAAAATGGTGCTGTCCACTGCTCAGAGCTGTGGGCTTGTGACCCTTGCCTGGCAAAACTGCAGGGCTGGGGTCTGGCAGAGGATCACCTTGGGGCCATTTTGCTGAACTGTGAAGGTGACAATTGCCACCCCAGTGGGCCTGGAGGGCACAGCATCAGGCCAAAGAGGATTATTCTTAAGCCTTTAGGCGTCCTCAAACTACGGCCCGCGGGCCACATGCAGCCACCGAGGACATTTATCCGGCCCGCTGGGTGATTTTGCCGCAGCTGCCTGTCCTGCTTAGCAGCCGACTCGTCCCGGGCACACAGTGCGCACTCTCCAATGGTCTGAGGGACAGTGAACTGGCTTCCTGTTTAAAAAGTTTGAGGACCCCTGCTCAGATCCTATGGAGTTTGCTTTGTAGCTTGGACTTACTTGGGATCTGTTACCCTTCTTTCTTTCCTATTTTTCTGTTTTAGAATGAAAATGTCTATCCTATGCCTGTCCCACCATTGTATTTGGAAGCATATAATTTGTTTGGTTTTTCAGAGTCACACATGGACGGAGATTTGCCTGAAGGTAAATTGTAACTTGAGTCTTACCCATATCTGATTTAAATGATATTTAGATGAGAGTTTGGAGTTTAGACTTTAGAGTTGATACTGGAACAAGTTAAGACTTTCAGGGTTACTAGGATGTAATGAACATATTTTGCAATAGATGACATGAATTTTGAGGGCCTGGGAACAGAAGGATACAGGCTCAGTATTTGTGTCTCTTCCAAATTCATATGTTGAATTCCTGACCCCCAGTGTGATGATATTAGGAGGTGGGGCCTTTGGTAGGTGATTAGGTCATTAATGTAGTGCCCTAATGAATGAGATTAGTGCATTTATAAAAGAGACTCTGGAGAGCTCTCTCACTCTTCTACCATGTGAAGACACAACTAGAAGACAGTTGACTATAAGCCAGAAAGTGGGCCCTCAACATCAAATCTGCTGGCACCTTGATCTTGGACTTCCTAGCCTCCAGAATTGTGAGAAATGAATCTCTGTTCTTGATAAGCTATCCAGTCTATGGTATTCCATTATAGCAGCTGGAATGGACTAAAACATACCACTGCTGCCCATATCAACAACAATTTAGTAGTAACAATAGTATAAACAGTAATAGTTACCATTTATTTAGTGCTTACTTTGTGGTAGGCATTGTGGAATCCATTTCACATGCATTGTCTTATTTTGCCCTCATGGGATGATAAAGAGAGAGATTAAGCAACTCGCTCAAGGTCTGTAAGTGGCAGAGCCAGGATTCGACATGTAACACTAGTCTGTATGTCTCCAGAGCCATGATCTTACCCCCCACAGTGTGCTTTCTTCCTCTAAAATTTCTTAAATAGCTAATTATAAATCATTCTTAATACTTCCTGTTACAAATATTAAAGGCTCTTTCTTGACTATCAATTTTATGGGGTTTTTTTCTTTGATGGTACTACAAAGACATTTCAAGTTGGAGATGATAATACTAGAAATATTCCAAAAGGAAATGTTTAGCATGTTTATCATCAGTCCTTAGTTGTGAGTGAAACAACTTAAACTACATTAAGGAAATGAATTGACTGGCTCATGTAACAGAAAAACCTAGGAGGGGTCTAGCCTCAGGCAAGGCTATATCCAGGTGACTTAGTCATGACATTTCTGGCTTTATAATCTCATCTCTTGGTTCTGCTTTTCTTGCTCCTCCTGCCTCCTCAAGCAGGTTCTATCCCTGTAGTAGACAATATTCCTCTGAGAGTCCCAGATTTTCAGAGTCCATATGATTCATGATTCTGGAAGAAGAGAAATGTCTTTCCTGATAATCTGGCAATAATCCTAGGGGGAGCATCAACTGACTTGATGTGGGGCACATGCCCAACCCTGAGCCAATCAGCATGTCCAGAGAGGATGAAGCATTCTGATTGGTACAGCCTATGCATTATGACTACACCTGTAACTCGGGAGGCCAGAAGGAGTCTAAATGAGCCTTGACCAAACCACATGAGCTAAGCAAGAATACAATAACAGGGGAGAGGTGATTCTCCAAATAAAAGGATAATATCCATAAATATCAGAGGCCCACTACAGAATCTCTGACTTTTTCATTGTTTTAACAAATGGTGTCTTTTGTAGTGTATTCAAAAGAGCAGAGGGCTGATGTAAAGGGCATCTTGACTCCTGTACCTTTTTGGCCTTTGACTCGCTATGGAGCCTTAGACAAATCATTTGTCCTCTTTGGTTTTGGTTCCTTCATGTGTAAAAATGAGAGGTAGAATGATCTGCTCTTTTTGAACCTCTCCAACTCTGGCATTCTAAGTACTAGTGATCATTATCACATCCTCTGAATAGCAACAAAAGTCAGTGGCTGGTTTTTAATATAGATTGATGATTTCATGCTTTCTTTAAAAAGTCTAGTATCTACAGCAAATTAATGCATTCTGTTCCATTCTGACATCTGTTAATATAAAGCATACCATTGAAAACATTCAGTTTACCATGGTGATCTGGTCTATCAAAATGGTGCAAGAGGTGTGTCTTTAGTTTTCTGTACATTCATAATAACTTTTGTGTGTAGTTATGTGAACTCCACAGAGACAGCATTCATGTCTAGGTTGTTTAATGCTGAACCCCCAGGGCCTAGCTCAGTTCTTGATATATAGTAGATGCTTAGAAAATATGGACTGAAAGACTAAACAAAATGGATTTAAAAAGCTATATAATTTCTTAAAGCTTACACGTCATAGAGCCTTCTCAAGTATAAATGACTGTCTCTAACCAGAACAAATATTTTAGATGAAAGTAAAATAAATAGTAAATGACAGCAATGGGGTTTGAACCTAGTCAATCCAATATAGAATTCAGGAATTCTTGGTAGCTACATCATGTTGCTTCTCAAGGGACTTCAAACTTCAAAGTCCACTTCCATCTGGCTCTCATAATTGATGGTTTCCTTTCTAATGCCCCCAATTCTGCTACTGAGAACAAATGGAAAATTACCACATCTTTATACCTTGTATCTATGTCGTTTTAGGTTGTTTTCTTATATAGAGTAACTTTTTTGACCTCTTGTTACCATAATCACGCTGACCCATTTTTTCTGGGTTGGAAGAGAGAGTTTGGGTCCTATTATCCTTTAAGTAAACATAAGATTTTTTCTTTATGTGCAGGATGCACTAAAATAGCATGGCTAGGTTACTGCTTAAAAATATGGCTTTCTCCATGTCAATATCTTAATCAAGAACAAAGTCTTCAATTTGTGTTTTTAGATCCTCCAGTTTTGGTCTCAACTTACCTGTCACATTTTATTTTCCACTACTCTAAAAGCCAGTGGTCCAGGTGGGCCTGTCATTTTAACTTTCCTCTGTTATGTTTACTGTTCATCTGTACCATACTCATAAAATCTCCTTACTTTGACTCTATCCACCAAGCCAAGGCTTTTCCATTATCAAGAGCTTTGATTAAAATCCATATTATCCACGAAGACTTCTCAAATTGTAACCTAGATAAAGTTCCCTTATTTAAGCTTTTATATCATGCCTATGGATTGAAACCAGCACTTCCAAGTTACTCTGAAGAACACAAGTTTGGACAAAAGCGTTCAAGGGTCAGAGTGGTTTGGGAAATTTTAGTATCCATGGAAAACAATTTCGGAAACTGCACTATGAGTTTCTTGTGGGCAGAGAGTAAGTGTAATAAGTCTTTATGTCCTCAGTGCTAATATGGTGCTTGACACATAGTAGGCATTCAGCAAATGTAGAATAAATTAATGATCGCCAAAAAATTTAGTCTTTTATTATGTGCTAGATTATATTACTTTCTTTTAAGTTTGATATTTAAAATTTTATTTTACCAGGGGAGGTGGAAATATTCTTAAGAACAGCACTCATGTCTTGCGTGTTGTTTGTATTTTTCATCGCATTTAGTGTAGGACTTGTCATCTGGATGCTAATGAATAAGAAACTTGTGTTGTTCTAACTTGATCACTGGAACCACTATGTGTGTAGGCATAGTGTAATCAATGTTATTTTGACAGTTGGAATATGGCATAACATTTTGATTACTATTCCATCTTGTAGGATTCACTCTAAAGCAGCTATTTGAATACTGCATTTAGCTAAATATGTGGTGGTTCTTTCTCTGACTTATTGGAATGAGTGCATTCATTCTATTTCTTCTCTTTCAAAGCTTGGGTATCTGTGACGAATGTGAGAAAAATTGTGCATTAATAAGCCTCTCAGCTTAGCTTTGTATAAACCACTGGATGTCTTTATATCTCTAAAAACTTTCCATAGGAAGGATTTATAAGTCAGAAGTTTAAGTTTCTAAGGCAGAAACTCAATAATTTGAAACAATACCCAGGCATTTGATCAATTACTTGCAGATACGCTGATGGTGCTAAGAATTTTGGGCAGAGAGACTTCTCTAACATTGCCTTACCACTACTGTTGTTCCTTAAGATGACACCCTTTTGAATTGGAAGCAGATAGTTTTCTACAAGAATTCCTACATTGAAAGCTAGTTTTCTTAGAATCATTTTCCTCTGAATGTGGGCTGTAGCTCCAGAATACTATGCTATATATTTTAGTTTGATTTTTATAGTCCATGATTAGCTATTTGCTAGAATTGGTTTCAGTAAATCAGTTTCAAGAAATTCTAATTATTATCATCTAATATTATCTAATAGTTATCTAATAATTCTCAAAACTAATAATTTTTAATAAATTCATAAAATTATAAATTTATATTATTACATGGTCTTAGGAGCCTCAGGAAGATGGACATTTTGAAGTAAATCAGGTAAGTATTAATGACTGTGATTACCAAAGCATAGATAACTTACAAGAAGAGAACAGGTTCTAGAAGATGGAAATGATCTCTTTTCCAAGATTAACTAGACAAGTTCTCCAGCTCTTTCTACAGAACAGAAAGTACAGGTGTTATCTCACATAATAGGCTGATCATCCTGTAATACTTGCCCTTTTTAGGCTTCTTGGGTACATATTTTCTTTTCTTCTGTATGGGAAAACTTTACAGCTTTCCTTTAAGCAATTCTTACGAAGGGGCTCAGATGCAGAGATCTCAGTTTTCATCCCAAAGGACAATTAAAACTGGTGCACATACGCTTCACCCTGGAATGCATCAAAGACTCCTTTCTTCTGCAGTGGAATCCTTCCCAGTTTACATCCCTGGCACCTCCCCAAATTCCCCATTTTTACTTTTTAGCTAAATGTTCAAGCTTTTGTCACATGTTAGTTACGACACGAAACATTAGTTGGCAGCCCTCTAAGACTTCAAGGCCGCACACGCATCTGACAGCAGGGTTTATAGATGGCTGATGATAAAATTTCTAAGAGTATGTTTATATTTTTTAAAATAAGCACCATTTCTTTTCATCTAGGAGTGTCAGCAGTTCCATTTCATTGTGGCTTTTGGAGGGGTTTGACCCTTCACCACCACACAGAGACGTGTCTGAGGACAAGCAGTATGGTTTCTGTTTAACATTCTGAGTCTCTTCTCTCTCTTTTGCAAACACACTCAATGTTCTTGGCAAGCCTGCTTCACTGCAAGGAAAAGCATACCTGGAGACAATAGACCACTCTCACTGGGAGCTCTTGGCTTCCGATGACATAACATTAGTAAAAGTAGAACCATGGACAGTAGCTATTGCCATAATGCAGCGATGGTTGATTTTCTTGGCCTGTTGAGTTTCTTGCAGAGGGTGAGCAGGCATGGAACTTCACACATAGAATTGCAAGCAGTCATATTACAGGTTATTTGTGTGTGCATGTGTGTGCCACGCGTGCACACTAGAGAAGGAGGGAAAGTGAGAATGTGGGCTACCCTGTGTAAGACAGCTCCGGCTGAATCCTTGTGTATCTGATGATGGTAGCAACATTTGAATAGAACATTATAATTAAAGAGTATTTTCACTTACATTACAACATTTGTTCCTAATGCCACCTTTGCATTTAGGATACTTCAGTATAATGCCCATACTCCTTTATAGGATTTAAGAGGCTCTTCTGGTCTGCCCCTACTTACCTCATCAGAATTTCTTATATACTAAACTCCTCTTACTTGCTAACTTCCAAATGGTTTCTTGACTTTCAGTCTTTGTATGTCTCTTCTTTCTGCCAAACCTCTGTTTTGGCTAACTCCTTTCGAGGAGCCTGTCCTCACCCCTACTAGATAAAGAGTCCCTCTTATGTGTGTGTTCAGCACTCTATATATCACCTAGTACTGTATGGCAGCTTCATCCTATATTACAGTTGCCTGCTTATTTATCTTCCTCACCATACTGAAACTCCTTGAGGACAGGAATAATATTCATCTCTATAGTTCAAGTGCCTGGCACACACCTATCAAGCATAACCATTTCTTGAATTCTTTTGTTGGGTTAGGTAGGGCAGCTATCATTATTACCATCTTACAGGTAAGAGAATGAAAGCTCAAAAAGCGTGGAAACTCCAACCAATGGAGACATACCTAGAATGCAACTAACAGATCTAGAACATAAACAGCAACAATGGCAATACTACTACAACTACTGATGATGATGGTGATGATAAATTTTATTTTTTAAGTACCATGGACCAGGTACCACACACATTAACTCATTAAATTCTCAGATCAACTCTTTAATATAGGTACTGTTACCTATATTTTTATCAATGAGGGATTTAAGTCTCAGAGAGGTTCATTAACTTACCCAAAGCTACAGAGCTTGATGGAAGAGTCTCTAATTCCAATACTTGTCCTCCATCCACTCTCCTTGCTGTTTTTTAGGTACTTTGATTAAAGGTTCAAGTTTTCTTCCAGTGTTTTATATCAAATAGTATCCAATTATCAAAATAATAATATACCAAATTAATTGTTTGTTTGCCTGCAAGTTGTTAAATACTGGTTTGACTAGGTGCACTTCAATAAATTGATACATCAATTCCAAATTAATCCTATCTCTACTATTATCAGTGCTATACACTCTCATTATGCCCTTTCTCTCCCTGTATTCTAGACTCCAAGCAACTTATCAACATTTAAATTCGTGGGCACAGATGATAAGGAAGGATCCTAGAACGTATGGGGAAAAGTCTCAAATGTTTACTCCAGCACTGAGGAATATGTAGGGATGTTATTTCCTCAAATCTCTTTGATATATATCACAAATGCAAAATGTTGATCTTGATGGTCTGGCAATTTATGTATTTGTGGTGGATTTATATTCTGATGAGCTGTATACAGAATTGGTTACAATTGACAGGCACAACCCCTCCTTCCTCTGTGCTCCCCAGCCCTTGGCAGCCACCACTCACAGAACCCTAATGAAACAGTGTCCTAGTAAGTTGAGAATGTGTAGTTTCTTCCCTTGTCCCATCAGATTAGGAGCTCCTTACAGATAGGGAGCACACATAATTTGTAGTTTTATCCAAAGCATGGATAAAATGAGGAGGCATGCACTTGAGCTCAGTATATGTGTGTTAAATAAATGAGTGGTTTTGGCATTGGCTGGACAAATCAGCCTCAAAGTCCTTCTTTCTACAGCATTTTTCCTTTCTACTTCAGTTATGTGGAATAGTCAGTGTGTGTAGATGTTCTTCCTCCAGCCTGAAGCATCATACCTCTTTTAGATGGTAGCATCTCCTTTTAGGGCATCTGAGATGGTGTTCCAAGACTATTACATAACTACTGTAAAAACATCAATATCTCATTTCTAAATAATGGAGTGACACTTCTTGAAGGTGTCCCAACTGCCTTACAAAGTCGACATCAGATTGGCATGACAACCTCATATTGTTTATATTACCAGATACCTTGCTTTATGTACAAGCTCTATTTATTTTTAACACCTGTGGTGAGGTATAGTTGACATGCAAACTGCACATATTTAAAGTGTGCAGTTTGATAAATTTTGACATATGTATAAACCGATGAGTCTATGGGTTTGTACATATGCAGTCAAGATGGTGAACAAATCTGTCACTCCCCAAAGTTTCCTTGTTCCCCTTTGTAATCACTCCCTCTCAACCCTTCCTACCCCTTCTCCATTCCTGATTAACCACTGATCTGCTTCCTGTTACTATAAATTATTTTGCATTTCTTGAGTTTTATATAAATGGAGTCTTTGGCTTCTATTACTCAGTATAATTTATTTTGATATTCATCTATACCATTGTGTGGATTAATAGCTAATTCACTTTTATTGCCAAGTAATATTCTATCGTATAGATATACTACAATTTGTTTTATTATTGATGGACTTTTGGTTTGTTTCTAGTTTTTGACTATTATGAATACAGTGCCTGTGAAGATATGAATATATGTTTCCATTTCTTTTGAGTAAATATCTAGGAATAGAACAGCTAGATCATATGGTAGGTGTTATGGGTTGAACTGTGTCCTTCAAAAATGATATGTCAGAGTTCTAATCCTGAGTACCTTGGAATGTGATCTATTTTGGAAACAGGGTCTTCATGGTGGTAATCGAGTTAAAATGAGGTCATTAGTTTGGGCTCTAATCCAGTATGACTGGTATCCTTATAAAAAAAATAGGGAATTTGGACACTGACATGCACACAAGAAAGACACCATGTGAATACAGAGGCAGAGATTGAGGTGATGCTCCTACAAGCCATAGAACATCAAAGATTGCCAGAAAACCACTGAAAGCCAAGGAAGAGGCCTGGAACAGATCCTTCCTCACAGCCTTCTGAAGGAACCAACCTGGGCTTCTAGCCTCCAAAACTGTGAGCAAATAAATTTCTGGCGTTTAAGCCACCAGATTGTAGTACTTTATTTTAGCAGCCCTAGCAAACTAATACATTAAGTGTACACCTAATGTTTAAAAAACCACCCAACTGTTTTCCAAAGTGATTATGCCATTTTACATTCTCAGTGGCAGTCTGTTAGAGTTAATTTCCATTTCCCTAATAACTAGTAATGTCAAACATCTTTTCATGTGCATATCTGCCATCCATATATTTTCTTTGATGAAGTAACTATTCAAATCCTTTACCCATTTTTAATTGGGTTGTTTGCTTGCTTATTACTGCCTATGAAAGTTCTTTTTATTTTCTATGTAGAAGTCCTTTATCAGATATGTGATTTGAAAAAACTTTTCTCCAAGTCTGAGTCTTATCTTTTCATTTTCATAACAGTGTCTTTTGAAGAGCAGAGGTTGCAAATTTTGATTACATTCAGTTTATCAATTTGTTCTTTTGTAGCTAATGCTTTTTAGTGCCATAACTTAAAATATCTTTGCCTAACCTAAGGTGACAAATACTTTCATTCATATTTTCTTTTAGAAGTTTTCTAGAGTCTAGAATTTTTATATTAAATTTGGTTATAAAATTCATTTTGAGTTAATTTTTATATGTGGTGTCAGGTATGAATTGGGGTTGTTTTCCTTTCCTTTATTTAATTTCCTATTGATACTCAATTGTTAAAGTGCTAGTTTGTGAAAAAACTATCTTTTTTTCCATTGAGTTGTCTTTGGACCATTGTCAGAAATCAATTTATCATATATGTATGGGTCATTTCTTGACTCACTATTTGTGTTCCATTGGTGTTTTTGTCTATCTTTATGGCAATACCTCACTATCTTGATTACTATACCTCAATGGCTCTGAACTTGGTGTGCTTTTGTTCCCCAGGGGGTATTTGGCAATCACAACTGGAGCTGTCACAACTGGAGAAGGGAATATTACTTATATCTGCTAGGTAGAGGGCAGGAATGCTGCTAACCAGGCTACAATACACAGAACAACCCCTCTACAACAAAGAATTTCAGTAGTGCTCAAATTTTAATAGTGCTGGGATTGAGAAATCATCCATAGCTTTAGAGTGCATCTTGAAATCAGGTAGTATGAGTCTTCCAACTTTGTTCTTATTTTTCAAAGTTGTTTTGACTGTTCTAGGTCTTTGGATTCTCCATACAAATTTTAGAATCAGCTTGGGGGTCAGTTCTCCCAAAAATCCTTCTCAGATTTTGTTTGGGATTGTGTTACATTTATATATCAGTTTGAGAAGTGGTATCTTAATAATATTTATTGTTCCCATCTATAAGCACTGTATATCTCTACATTTATTTAGGTTATTTAAATTTCCCTTAGCAAGGTTTTATAGTTTTTCAATATACAAGTCTTATTTATCTTTTATAAAATTTATCCCTAAGTAGTTCATATTTTTTGCTGCTATTATAAATGATACTATTTTTAAATTAATGAGATTTTAAAGAAGAGACAGTTTTTTTTTAGTATATTTGAGCTTGGAGAACTAACTAGTGAGCACAGAACATGGTCTATTAGGTTTTGTAATTTTGGCCTCCAATATAACTATATTAAGATTCATGGGATTCCAAGTGATAGTGACCCAAGTTCTTTTAGGTTGAAGAAAATCTTATACCTTACCAATTCAAAGAAAGAACTGCAGACCAGGGCCTGGAGCTCAGAGCCCGATGGCATTTAGATTCACTGTCCCTTAGGATCCTAAATTTTCTCCAAGGCATCAGCTTCTTTCTTTATCATCTTCCATGCTGAAGGAGATGGCCCCGTGCAGATGCGGGGCCACATCCTCCCGCTTTGTGGACAGAGAGGAAAGGAGATTCTTCTTAGCCAGCTGCTTTAGAAGACCCCTGGGAAATGTCCTGAAGGGTTAGGGTCACAAATACAGCCCTGGACCAATACTGTGGCCAGTGCATGTGGTACAACGTTGGCTGTGTAAGGACTATATTTTATCTTTGGGGTCGGAAGTTTAGAGTCTCTTACTAGAACAGGGTGGTGAGGGGAACTAGAACAGAACTTCTGGGCAAAGACAGCAGCCACCACAACCAGCAACAGATTCTCCTCAGATGTAGGTGTGCTCAGGAATCAAAAGCCAAGCCCCTTCGTGTGTCTTATGCTCTCCTGGTGGTGTCTTTCATTAACAGACATTCACTCGACATTCTCAGTGTTCCTATGTGTGTCATTTGTGCTCTCATGGACTGAGAGCCTATTTGGAAAGCGCTGACTCCTTCATTTCTGTCTCTTTCCTTTCTTCCATCCAAACAGTGCACATTTTGTTTTACCCCCTTGGCTTCCAAACTCAGAATACCTAAAAAGGAGGTTAGCAGGGCCACATCCAAAAAAGATACACATGAGTTATAGCAAGGAGACAGCCGTTAAAATGACGAGAAGTGGCGAGGGAGTCATCCTTTGGTTTATCATGATCGCCATTCCTGAGGAGTATATTTCACTTCTCTAAGCTTTGGGTTTCTCTTCTGCCATTGGGGAATAATATCCATTTCGCAGCCTATTTCTCAAGAGGTTCCTGCTTTTATTAGGTTTGAAGTTTAAAATAGAACTAAATTCTGATGTTGGCCAGGCACGGTGGCTCTCACCTGTAATCCCAGCACTTTGGGAGACTGAGGCGGGAGGATCACTTGAGGTCACGAGTTCAAGTCCAGTGTGGGAAATATAATGAGATCCCATCTCTACGAAACATAAAATAAGAAAAATTAGCTGGGTGTGGAGGTGTACACCTGTATTCCTGGCTATTCAAGGAGGCTGAGGGTGGGGTTCAAGGTTGCAGTTAGCTATTATGCACGCTAGTCTGGGTGACAGAGCGAGACCCTGTCTCAAAAAAATAACATAAAACTAAACTAAATTCTGATGTTGGCAGTAGAAGCCACCTTTCTCCTTTCTCTCCTCCCTGCCCCCTTCCTAGTGGCATCAAATTAACTTTAGGTTAGGAAGATCTCTAGGGTGGATCAAAGAGGTATTTTCTGACAAGCCCAGCTTTTGCAGCCTTGAGTGAGCATGGGAGGGCTAGAGTGTGGGAGGTTTGCTTCTCTTCCTTGTGGGAATAACTCTTTCTACACTTACGTAAGAGATTCAGGCTGGCATTCTGTGTGTCCTCAACTAGAGAATCATTCCTCGAATGGTGATTAAGGTGAATAAAGATTCACTTTTAGAGAGGAAAGAGCGAGTATCTGTTATTCTGTAATCTTCTCCCACCTTTTACTTCTCTAAGCCCCCTCCAGGCCCTAACAGTAGCAAAGGTGAAGGAGAGAAAAAAACCCATAGCACAATCATCATCATGATGACCATATATTAAGAACCTAGCATGTGCCAGATCTAGTCTAAGGACTATACCTTGTTTATTCATTTACTCCTCACAACAAATACATAAAGTGATATTTTCCCTCATTTTCCAGATGAGGAAAACTAAGGTCTACAGAGATTAAATAACATGTCATGGTGACATAGCTAGTTATTGCTGGGGCTAGCATTTGAACCTAGGTCTGGCTCATCCCAAAGCCTCTTAACCACTATGACATCCGGCCTCTTATGGTATCTCAGTTCACTGAGAAGGGCTTTTAGAGATCATGTAATATTCCTTGGTTTCCATCAAGCCCTAATTATGGAGAAATGAGCTGACACTTAAATTGTGTAGTTTACCTTTAGTTGAATGAGTTAGCTCTTATGGTGAGAGAAGTGAAGCAAAAAATCTCTGGGTTATGTGTAAAAAATGGGGGTTCCTGAGCTTTACCCAGAAAGCTGTTGTTGGTGATGGTGGTTGGGAGGTATTAGAAATCTGGACATTTATATGCACCTTAATACTCCTGGCTACAGATGATCCTTGGACCACACTTTGAGAAAAGCTAAATTAGCCTGTTATGATTACATGGCCACGGTTTTGAATTCATTCTCTGTAGTACCCCATTTGCATTAGTTTTGCCTTTAAAACCTGTGTGTGTGTGTGTGTGTGTGTGTGTGTTGAAGGTGTAGGGATAGAAACAGAAGGAAAAGATAAGTTACTTAGGAGAAAGCGATGTGTTCTTAGGGAGGACTGAGGAATCGGCTGTATGTTTTTCTTTCAACCCACGTATTCAGCATGCGTCCTAGGTGTGCATAGCTTCTTGCCTCAAAGAGTCTCAAAAGCACTGCCCTGACTGGTCATTTCTGGGCCACAGACTGCAGTTCACCTTTGTGCAGTCTCCCCTAATATTTGCTTTTATCACTAGGAAGATGAAATAATGGAACCATGCAAAACCATTACCACTCTAGCCAAAACACAATAACACAAGATCCCCAAATTTAAAAAAAACAACAGCACACAATGCCTTTCTAAAGGGACATGAGGTTAATGCTCTGAGCCCAAAGCACAGGAAGGCTCCACTGTTCTCCCTCTCCCCTGCAGATACCATACCATAGCTGCCTGGCCTCTCTTTCGTTCTTCATAGAAAACCACACTGATATTTTTACAAATGTGGAAGAACTAAAACCTCCTTGTGTTAGAGTCCTCATCTACAATGTCAGCTCCAGGAAGACACAGATTGTGTTTGCTTTTCTGTACCTAGAATGGTGCCTGATGCATAGTAGGTGCTCAATAAATTCTTGAACAATTGACGGAATGAATGTATAAATGAACTCCCTTTTGGCTTTTGTCATGCTTAGAATAAAATCCGAATTTCTTAACATGGTCTACAAGGCCCTTTCCACCCTTCAACTTCATCTGCAGCTCTCTCTCCTGCGCTTGCTACAGGCTAGCCGCCTTTCAGTTCTTTGAATTCATCAAAAGCCTTTCTGCCTCTGGGGTCTCTCTGCTGCTGTTCCATCTGTGTGGAGTTCCCTGCTCTTCACGCATACCTGTGAGGCACGTCCTCCTCATTCAGGTGTCGGCTTGGTGGTCACTTCCTCGGAGAGGGCTTCCTTGCCTTCTCTCCCCCATCTAAATGAGATTCTCCCGTTTTATTTTTCTCATAGCATTTTCTTCTGCTTTTTTGGCTCTGAACACAATTTGTATCTATTTCTATATTTATCTGGTTCTTCACTAGATCTCTCCCCCTGGACAATAGGCTCCATTGCCTATTTCATTGTCTTGTGTGTACTCAGGGCCTAGCAGAGGACCAAGCACAGAGAAGACCGTGAATACATACATATTTGTTGAGTAAACAGTCACGTTTTAGCTGTAGAACATTCCAACTAAATAATTTAAGTCATGGGTAGGAATACCGGTCTCCTGCATCCATGAAAAGGAAGCCAAACACCGGCTAACCCAGATTCACTAAAAGGAACAGGGCGAACCTGTCGTTGTGTGAGGATGTCAGAAATGATGGAGTTGGTGCGGACGTGACAACTGACCTGTCCTGCTGGTAATTAGTAGCCCGAGGCTAAGCTGGTAGCGAGAGTGGGCGGGAAGCAATACTTAACCACCCAATTAAAAGGCAGTAGGAACTTAAATTTAGAAGCTGTCTGTGGCCGTGCCATAGAAACCACACTGAGGGGGACAGTTGGTCGCACAGCTCTCGCTCTGAGGGCCATTCTTGTATGTCAGAGAGATAATTAAAGACGCTGTGACTCTGCACATTTGGAAATTACGTCCAGTGGCCCTTTTGTCCTGAGTAGACAAGAACACAAGGAGTTAAGGTCCGGGCCACTGCACAAGTGATTCCAGGTCAGAAAGTATTTAACCCCCTCCTGTTTAAAAGAGAGGAAGGCATTTTTATTGATGCCAAAAAGTGAGAGGCATGGGGTGTAGCGGAATATACTCTGAGTATTGGAATCTGTGTTCGAGGACCCACTCATCCGTTAAAAGACTTCACGACCTTGGGCAAGACCCTCAGCTTCCTTGTGAATCACTTCTGCAATTGAGGGAATTTGGACTCGGTTGTTTGTAAGTGACTAAAGACTTGACATAAGTTTTTAGGTGCAAAGAGTTTTCATTGGCTCCTATAACTGAGCAGTGCTAACAGCAGAAGGTGCTTTTGGCCTGGCTGGATACAGGAATATAAACAATTCACCTGGATTCAATTTCTCTTTCCTGTCTCTTGGCCACATTCTGTCTGTTGTTCCTAATCACATGCCAGTTTTCCCCTTACGATAAGATGGCTATGGCAGCTCTGGCCTGAGTCTTTTCAGCAAGTCATTTTCCTACAAGTCCTGTGCATATTCTGAAATTCACTCTAATTGGACCAACTGGTCACCGTGGCTGGGGATCTACTCATGCTGGGGAGAAAGTCTTCTAACCCTACCTAAGATATGCTAAAAATCACTTGGCTTATGGCACCTGGTTTTTCATAGCCTTGACAGCACGCCCCAGGAGGTCAACTGCTTCTCCTGGTATACCTGCCACTGCCTAGCCAAGATCCAGTGGGAAGGGGGCCAGCAGTTGAATAGGATGAATCCAGATGGGGCTTGTTGCATTTCTCTACTCTCAGAAGTTACTGAGTTCCAACAGCAGGTGCTCTCTCTGATTTTCCGCCATGTCACACATGATGAATGAAATTCACATCGCAGTGTGATTGGAGTTGGGCAGGGTTGGGCAGACCTGGGTTCAAATCATGGCTCCCTCAATTCGTCGCTATAGAACCACAGACAAATTACCCCTTAGCTCTGTTTTCCTATCTAGTAAAAGAAAATAATGCTAGCACCTACTTTACTGTGTTATGAGAATTAAGTGACTTCATTTGGAAAAGTATTATATGCACATGGCAAACACACATATTTGTTTTTCATTTATTTATTGTTTTTGCACATGTGAGTCTGTACCTTTTTTTCTCTTCTATTAAAGAAAACCTGTAAGAATGCAATTACAGGGATAATCTTGGACGTGCTCTCTTTAACAATTGTTTGTCTCTTTGTATTAGTCACAGTTTTCTGATGATGCATCCCTCATTTGCTTCATGTCATGATGCATGTCATGATAGCACCTTTATCTCATATTTATCGTATAGCCTGAAATCTTCCCCACCAAACTGTAAGCTTTATTGAGAAGCAGGACCATGCTCTTTCATCTACTGGTGTGTCCAGTGTCTTGCACTGATGAATGAATTCATGATTAAACTCCAAGTATATTAAAACTTCCCTCAGGGCAAGAACCACATAAAATATGTTTTAGTTATCCTTAGCTACTCCAACACAATGAAAGAGTTATTATTTACTAGAACAAAGTGGTACTCAATGCATAATGGTGTAATTTATGTCTTTATTTTAGCATTTCTATCAATTATAGATTTCATTCTGCTAACATTTTTAGAAGTCCATATACAAATGTGGAATGGCTATGGCTCCTTTCTTTGTCACATCGATTATCAGAAGAATGTACTCAGAGCGCTAACTTGCATACCTTTTGCGAGTACCCAGCCAACAGGGGAGAGGAAGGGGGTGTGGCCCAGAGTTTATAGATTCTCTTAGCCACTGCCTACTCTTCTTGTGTTACTCCAAATAAAATGATATATAATAACATAGAAGAAATGACCACATAATTATAATACTGGTTTATAGTATTTAAAGCTCTCCCGTATATATCTTTTCTCACAGTTTCTTGGAAGTTTTTGCCTTGGTATATATAAGAGATGCTCTTCCTTTGGTGAGTCTAATGTCTCATTAGATTATATCATTCATCATCTAGGAAGAAACGGCTTCATTAATAGCATCTAGTTCATTTTCTAAGCAAGTCCTGGAGTAATTGTGGTAAGAGCTAAAGACATTTATAAGTAACTTGGATGGACATTCCACTTTTTTTCTCAAAAGCCTGAAAAATAAATCTCCTGTTTATTTCTAGGGGACTTAGTTACAAGATGTGTTTATTATATCTTCTTTCCCTACAACCTCCACAAAGTGAGAAGTGACCTGTATCTCTTGACTCATAAGAAGTTCTTATAGCTCATTATATGTAATAAAAATATATTACTTTTGTAGTCAGAAAACTCCCTACAAGTAAACATTATCCAAGGGCTGTCCTGAAAGTATCCAGCCATTGTTAACATAATGAGAACGGTTACATGGCTGGATACTTTCTGTACATGTTTCTTGGCACTTACGTTGCTTCTGCCTATGCAGCGTTCTTCCCTTTGGGGAACTACTTCTCCATGGCTCCTTGCAGTTCTGCTGAGGATGCTGAATATAGTCCCTGCCCCAGCCTGGGGCGGGGTGGGCAATGGGCAGGCAGTGAGCTGCTCTCACTCAGGTTCTCTCTCCCAGAGATTGGAACCTTGGGGCAAACCTGTTGCCAGTGCACTTCAGTTCCTGGTTAATTCCCTTGTCCTTCAAGTCTATGAGAACCCCCAGATCCTCTTGTTAAATTTTACTTTCTCCCCTAAGTCAGTGTTAATTCTTGCTGATGACATTCAAAGAACTTTAACTGATAGAAGTGGTATTCTGAAATCTACATTAAAGTGTAGATGACTGTTGGTCCTTCCCTACTTCTCCAGAAGCATTTATTTTGAAGCCAATCTATTTCTAGATGGAAAAGTTTTCAGTGGTGAGAGAGAAGCCATTTCTGATTGGGGCAGTTGTTGAAGAACTTCATCTTAAGTCATAATATTCAGCTTATTTCAGTCCAGACTGATTCTGGGAGGAGAAGGACTTAAGACCAGTGAATGATTAGTGAGTGTAAGAGATGACCAATCTCTTGATCTTTGATCTGTGTATTCTGGGGCTGTGTCTATGGTTAAAACGCTGCTAAGGTTGTATCTGTGGTTGTGTTTTTTGTTTTTTGCTTTTGTCTGGGATGATGAGAAGTCAGGTTAGCTTGGAGACAGAGGCATGATCTGTGTGACATCCTGAAGTTCCTCTAGCCTTAGATGTTATGAACAGCTTCAGGTAACAAGACTCAGGTATGAAAATCACCCAGCAGTAGATACAGTGCTTGAAGCATCAGGAGAGAAGAAGTGTTTTCTAGACATATACCATGTATTAGAAGAAGATAGAAATGGAGCTTTTAGCCTCCTGACTTCTTTGCTGAAGTTTCTCCCCGTCCCATATTTTCTCCCTGAACAGAATCAGAAGCTTTGTGTATCTCATTCTAAGCTGGGCTCTGAGTTTAGCAACTTTTAATGGAATTAATGGGCAGGAACACCAGTTAATAAAGCAGATTTTTTACTGTGCTGGCATGCCAGCCTGGCATATTTTCATAGGCACCCAAATTAAGAGTTTATTTATTTCCTCAATTTGCTATAAATGGAATTAACAACATTTGGGGACCTGGAGAACCACACATGCCAATAGAAGCAGCCACATTGTTCATATTTTATGCTTATTTGCTTATATGCTTATTTGAGTCACTGAGTATGGGAACTATTAAACAGGAAAGTGTAGGTTGATTTTCTATCATTATTGTTATTATAATTGCTATTAATCAAAGTCTGAGAGATTTCAAATGAAGAAAATAATCTAAAATGTGATTGTGCCCTGAAATGTCCCTCTTCTTCCCCTTTCCTTAAGGAATAGATTTGAAATCCCAAGCTCACTTCTGAATAAAAATAAGTTTGATTATGAAGGCCCATTTCCAACCAACTTAAAGAGATACCATTCCTTTCGGCATGGATGGCTTTCAGGTCTCTTCTCATTGAATAAACCATGTTCAAATAAGTAGGCCTGCAGCATCTCTAGTCACAAGATACATGAGTTGGGAATAGTTATCGGTAATGTTAGAGGGGATTTATAACAAACCTAGATGAATGAATTCTTTTGCATTTCAAAGTCCTGTGTCATTGAGAATAGCCCTGTAACATTTTTTTAAATTATCATTTTCATTGCTAGAAAGTGGTTTGAAACTCTTCTTTGAAGAAGTTTGTTAGAGCAATGAAAGGACTTGACTCAGAGCGAGAGCCTGGTTCTTGTGCTTAACCTCTTCTTTGACCCTGGGAAGGTCATTCTTCCTCTCTGGCCTTGATTTTTTTCTTCTTAACAATGGAGATTCAATCATCTCCAATATGTGTTTTAATTTGGGAATTCTTTTTTGGAAATTCTTTGGGAATTCTTTTTTTGGGAATTCTTTTTTAATTTTGTTTATTTAATTTATTTTTTTGTAGTCTACACTGACATGAGGGAATTCTTTGATTCTGTAGATTGCTTTTGGAGTCAGTAAATAGGTGCAATAAAAATGTGATCACAATTCCAGACCAGGGCTACAGTTTATTCGTAGCAGGAATTTGCAGACTTTCGTAGGCTTGAGGCTCACTTGAGATGCTTGGGAAAAAGGCAGATTCCAGGGCCTCATCCCTAGAGAGTCTAGTTTGGTAGGTTTTTAGCCCAAATCTTTAAGCAGATCCTTCCGGGGTCTGTGGTATGTGTGGGTAGGTGTGTGTATGTGCGTATTTCAAATGAGGAGGAACATTTTGAAAATATGAGAACCTTCCTAAGGATAAGCATAATTTGGGGAAAAATCCTCCTCTTTCCATAATTCTTTTGAGTAAACTCAACCATCTGATCCTCAGGAAAAGATGACACAGCATTACTTTAAGCAGATGTTCCTTGATTTGTATAGAGTCAGAGGAGGTGGAGGAGTTGCTGGCACAGTAAAGGATAGAAATGTCAACTGACTCGGAAGAGTCCTGGGCCCTCGAGGAGACCTGGATTAGAAGTCAGAAGACATAACTTTTGTTCCTAGCACTGCTATTTCTGTACTGTGGCCTTCCACAAGTCCTGTGAGACCTTTGAAGCACTCTTCTTATTTATGAATTAGGTTGGGCTTTGTGATGTACCCCAAATCCTCTCAGAAATAAATGATTTACTCCCCCAGCTTCTGAAAAGATACCTGGAAGATGGCCTTCTTTAGGGATGTCCTTTGCTGAAGAAAATTGCCTTGTTGGCCGGTCATGGTGGCTCGTGCCTGTATTCCTAGCACTCTGGGAGGCCGAGGTAGGAAGATCATTTGAGCTCAGGAATTCGAGACCAGCCTGAGCAAGAGTGAGACCCAGTCTCTACTAAAAACATAGAAAGACATTAGCTGGACAACTAAAATATATATATAGAAAAAATTAGCCAGGCGTGGTGGTGCATGCCTGTAGTCCCAG